>JASDQU010279104.1:0-12862 GCA_032191745.1 Picea mariana
GTTCGACTGCCATTGTTTCCCCATATTGCTCAAATACCAAAGCGTGGTGAACTTCGCAACTAGTGGCTCGAACGACTCAATGTCAGGGAAGGTTGCACCTTCCAGCATCTCCCAAATAGTGAATGCGATGATGATCAACAACCAGCTAAAATGGAACCCATAGCCCTAATCCCGAGCTTCACGAAAATCCAGTTCTAACTAATTGACTAGGTAACTAGCCCAGTTCATCAGTAGTCCTTCCACACATTTTCCTGCAAGGTCAATGAAAAACCCTATGACTTGCGTGGGTTTGTTCTTTCGAAATAGCTTACCAACAATCAACTGGAAAGCAAGGCGCACTACGCCATTCTGAATGGAGGCTACCTTGTAGCCTCGCGTCCCTTTCTCTACATCGTCGTAGGTGTCTTTGATCTTCTGTGCCAGGGCGCGGTCTACAACCTTCCGTGGATAAAAGTATTGCGGGTCTGGTCCTTGCATGCTTAATCCGGTGATCCTATGGATTAGCGCTGGATCAATGGTGATGCATTTGTATAACCATAGATACCCTCCATGGAAGCACGACAACAAGAGATTAATGCACACGTTAACCTCTTGGTTCCTTCCAAAATGTGGTATCTTCATCACATTCAAGACAATGGAGCTCACGATGTCTATAGTCCATGGCTGGGGGATGATATTCAACTTCTTCCCCTTGGTCTTGGTCAAATATTTGTGAGGTGTGAGAATGCCATAGATCTTGCGGTCTCCTAGGTTATAGTCATTGATCTTCAAGGTTGGAA
Source organism: Picea mariana (assembly GCA_032191745.1). NCBI lineage: Eukaryota > Viridiplantae > Streptophyta > Pinopsida > Pinales > Pinaceae > Picea > Picea mariana. The sequence goes on from JASDQU010279104.1 coordinate 780, forward strand.
TCCTCTCCAACTACGGTCTGACTACTTGTATTCCCTTCAGGAGGTACGCAGTGATGACTGTGTAGTCGAAGTCCCTCGGGGCACTATCACAACTCACCACATCGGCCAGGGGTGGGATGTAGTTGGGTAGGATGGATGGAATTAGCTTCACATTCGCCAAGTCATCACAATGCTTGGTTATTTTCTCAGTCGCAGCTCAGGATGGTCTAGATCCACGAGCAGTCGACAAGGAGGTTTTCACTCCTTGCATCGATGAGGCTTGGATGCCTGCGAACATCACCTTCTCAGCCATGAGGTATATTATAATATCTTCGACGACTTTTTATGCTGTGCTAATTGCGTTCAACATGCACACTCAAGATCTGATATCTCAGGTCAGTGAACAATACTCAATGTAAAAGAATGGATGGCGAGGTCTCAATGATCACTGCGCGAAATCAACTAGTTCTCCGCAGGCTCGGATAATCACAATTGGAAAAAGTGTTCTCGGTGCAACACTCGACGGGATAAATAAATATTGTCGTAACGGTTTCTTTCAACGGGTCGCAAAGCCTTATTCAATGCAATTCCATTCGTTATGCGTGGTCCCAACTGTCCAATGGCAAAATTTCGAGCCATAACTGCTTTCCTAACCGTTCAGGAGCGTCGATTGAATGGTCATATTGCCTCCAACGGTCATATTGCTTCATCATGGCGAAGTGCCAATCTGTGCTGTACTGATATTCCGACGAAGTTCGAGTTCTGGAAACCTTTCTTCTGTGAAGTATTCTTTAGTACTTCTTGCAATTTTTCTAACTTTGCCCTCTTCTTAGTGAGCTTCCTGGCCTTCTTTCCTGTGATTTGAATCACTGGTTTCCTCTTTCCATTATTGTTCTTATCTCCTCTTGGCATGATAAATTCGCACTATGGAGGGTCTTTCATAAGGTTCAAGGGTAATACTTCTTCTCTTTCTGGAGTAGGTTCTCTACTCTCTTGTATAGATAGGTGTCTCCAGTCTTCCTGTGTCCTTTCAACTTCGACATCCATATCTTTGGTCTTTAGTAGCTTCGAATGGTTCTCTTTTTCTTCCAGTAAGCGCTCTATTCTCCTAGCCATGAAATCTCTTAGTTMTTTCTTTTTCTGTTCTAGATCCTCCTCTTCTYGTTTCCTTCGTATCTGATCGTTCTCAATCCAAGTTTTTCCTAGCAAGATAGCAAATGGGGCACTATTGTTACAGGTGAATCATCCTGCGAACAAGCAGATTCCCTCTTGGTATCTAGACCCCTAAAACCAAGACATAAAGGGTGCTATCATTGGTCACTAACATCCTTTTAGATCTAATTAAGCTAATGAATGAAGAGGAAGAAGAAAAGTGTACCTTTTTAAATGGCATTTGTCCTCGCAAAGTCCAAGTTGAGCTTCGATCCTAAGCTCCTCATTAGGTCCTGTAGAACAAACAAATATACAACAAACTTCCTATTCTACTGAGACTAGCTCAAATACAGATCTATCTACTGAAGACAAGTTCATGTGGAACAAACATAAACTTGAAAGAAACAGACCAAGCATGTATATGTATTAATGAGAACAAATAAAGAATACTTACAATCCTCTGATGAAGGCGCAACAACTTCTTCCAAATCTCCTTGTCCAACCCCTTTGCTCAAGTAATCTACATTGATTATACTTCAATGGCATCTCACTTATGGGATCATAAGTTTGGTGTAATTCTCAATCTCCATCTATGTACTGTATCTTACCTATGAGATCATAGGTTTCATACCTCCAATCTTTTATGTCTCTTTCGCCATGAGAAGGAATCCTTATATAAGCTTGGAAAGGCCCAACCACTTGAGAGATATTTGGGATAATTTGAGGATTCCTCTCCTTTAATTGTGGATCTTCCCTAAGATCATGCCTTGAACTCATATTCGAATCCAACCAACTTCAAATATTGAGGGGATTCTTCCCTGATTTATCTCAACAAACCAAAATCCGCTTAAGAAGGGTAGGTCTCCCCCAAAAGGGTGCACATATAATTTCAATTCTCCCCCAAAGAAGGCTAGGGAGCGCCGGTGCTCCCTGATAGTGGGTAGGGGAGCACTTCCTTCCAAAAATCATTTTTAAGTAGTTTTTTCAGTGGCAAAAGGCTTGTACTTCTTGTCAAGTGATTTCTCCTCTTCAAAACCAATCTTTGAGGTGTCTTAAGTGTCCTTATGATGTCGTTAGAGGCATGACATAGGAAAGATGGCCGTATGATGTTTGTGACACTTGTGGTCAAGATGCGACACTTGCGGACAAGATGCGACACTTACAACACTTGTAATGACGACACTTGTGACACTGTTGAAGTGAGTAATTTTGATGTGTAACATATTGCCCCCCAAAGTTCGAAGTCAGAAGATGATGATGACTAAAGTACTTTGTAGACTTTTTAGAGCAGGGGTATGGACGCAGAGAGGCTAGAAAAAGCTGCACACAACCATCAAACAAATATTATGACATGTTTCAAACCTAAGGAAGCCATACCTATGCTTGAGTGATAAAGACTTTTTCAGGTATGGCCGCCATAGAATACACTGCGGATCCATAATTATATTAACAAAAAGGTATAGCCACTAAACATACAATGTGGATCTATAGTTCCATGACATGAACTGATCGTAGCCAGGAAAAATACACTATGGATCTATGAGATAACAATACATAGCCACGAACCAATACAAAGTGGATCTATGTGATAGTATATGTGTGAATATTCAAGAGAAACTCTGTCACAACCTGGGTAAAGTATATATCAGAGTGAATTACTCAAACCAAGGTATTCTTACCAATCCCATTGTAGTACGAATCTAACCATGTGAATATATTTCCTGATGTCGAACATGGCAGAACACACTTGATTACCGGTCAATGACGTAAACTGTTAACAAGCGCGAGGGAAATCACCATTGATGTCAATGATTCCCAAGGTACCCTAGTACATTCGAGCGAATGTGAATATATGACCTAAAGTTGAACATATGTGGAATCATCCGATCAGAGGTCAATGATGTAAACCTACTGTCAGACATGAGGAGGCCTGCCATTGAGGCATGCAGGTCCCAAAGTACTAACTAGTTTCTAGGTATAGCTCCTGGATAATGTGCTGAAGTTGACATGAATAGACTCATTGAAGGAGGGCCTTGATGTATCCCCCATCAACGACATGAAATAGACACAGAGATGTAATTGGTGGATAAAATGGACATGGATTGACACAGGTATTGAAATAGGATATTTGTGATGGCTGACTCTCGAGGTAGATACTTCCCTTGAACACTGAGGCATGACAGCAGAAACTTGACAGGGACCAAAACTTTATAATGAAATGGATACTGTGACTTACGTCGGGTGACCCAAAGGAGTAAGGAAACTCAAAGGATTGGTTTAGTGCAGAGGTTCAACATATTGAAATGCGTGAAAAGATAAAATGTCGTGTTCAAGGGCAACTGTAAGGTCACTAGTAAAGTTCTCAAAAACTTCTTGGCTTGCTTCCTTCAAATTTTTCACCCATCCAGATAGACGAGTACCTCTTTTTAATTTAATGAGCTCAAGGAGGGTAACACATGTTCGATATGACTCACCTTCGGTAAGTTCCTCTTCCTTTGTTTAGCAAACTAGAAGAATTAAGGGTTCGGTCCCATATGGGCCCTTCAATGTATGATTGTTTAACGAGTCCAAAGAAGGTAAACTCGGTGGATTTTCATATTTAGAGAGTCTGAAAACAACTTAAAGACGACTCCAATGTTGTCCTTTTTCGTAATGTTAGTCTTGTAAGGCCAAAAAAGAGATAAATTATGACTCGAAAGACACCCTTTCAAACCTTTTAATGAGTGGGAAAGGATGCAAGATCACTCGACAATCTTTTCATGTTTAGAGAGTCTGTAAAGAGTTTAAAGAAGATCCCAGGGGGTTCCTTTTTCATATATCCTTTACGAGTCTGAAAAAGTGATAAAAGTCTACTCGGTTACATTCTCATGTATTTACGAGCGCGAGAAATAATAAAGACTAAGCTTGATACTCTGCCCTCAGCTTGAAAGCTAGTGGCTTAACTCCAGAATGATCATCAAAGGCTGGAGACATGCCCCCAAAGCTTCAAATCATTCATCGGCTTTGAGGTTGTCACCAATTTCTATACTAGATGGAGAAAAAGGATACATGTGGATGAAATGAAGGTTCAAAAATGAGACCTAATGAAAGACTCGACTCGACATCTATGAGATCTGGCGAAAGACTCGACCTGACGGGAGAGGTGGTTGTTTCCTTTTTTACCGAGCTTTCCATAGAGAAGAGAAACTATGCTCGTAGCTTTCGTTTCATTTTTTAATGAGCTTGCCACAAAGAAGAAAAACTATGCTCGTGACTTCTACTTTATTTTTTAACAAGCTTGCCACATAGAGGAAAAACTATGCTCGTAACGTCTGTTTGATCATGGATTCCAAGAGGATGACGTTCTGGAAGGACACCGTGTCAAGGGACAAAACTCAGTCATGGCTTCCAAGAGATCTTAACTGGATGGAAGAAGAATGCATTGGAAGGAACATATGTCGAGGGTATTGTCAGGGGTAAGGAGATCATGCTCCAATATCCCTACCAAAGATATCACCATGTCAACTACCGGATCTAAGTCATTGAAATTTGAAGTCACGGGAGACAATGCCACATAATTGACGTGTGGCAGGGGTGATATCAACTGCATATAAGAGGTGTTTAGGGAGGTCAATGGGTTGATGGTCATGTCAGGGCCAATGAACGAAAGTTGATCAATAGTCACCATTCTTCCATCATGCAGGAAATATATCACACAAAAAAGAGTGAACACAATAGCTTTCATGGCATAGACATAATCTCGCCCAAGGAGTAAATCGAAATCCAAGGGGTCCTGGACTACCATAACATCAATAAAGACTGTTTTCCCTCCCAAAGTTACCGAAAACTGAGGAAGGATCCCTAAAGGGTGACTGGTTCTTCTATTGAAAGTGAACAAATTCTGGGTAACCGACACAAGCTTAGGATAACCCAAAGCTTTCCCAGTAATAGAGGAAAAAATACTAACGGGCGAACCTTCATCTATCAACGTATGAGGAATGTCCCGACCACAAAATTTTACTATAATCTTGAAAGGCATGTGAGAGGGAAGACGAGGTCCAGTTAGCACACCCCAATAAAAAAGGATGGCCTCATTACTTGGAAGGGTTTTCGCAGAAGTAGGAGGAATTCCCCCCTGACACGGTAGATCCTGTATCAACAAGAAAAGCATGGGCAGTATCGGGTTTACTCTCTAGAGGGAGAGTAGGATCGACGGATGGTGGAACCGGATCAACCACTTTGGCACTCTTTAGAGGAGGAGTGGGATTGACCGATTATCTAACCGAAGCAACCACTTTGGCACTCTTCAGATGAAGGGTGGGACTGACCGAGGAAGGGACTGAATCAATCAATTTGGCACTCCTCAAAGGAGGAGTGGGATCGATCGATGGAAAAACCAAATCGACCACTTTGGCACTCTTTAGAGGAGGAGTGGGATTGACCGATGAAGTAACCGGAGCAACCACTTTGGAACTCCTCAATGGAAAAGTGGGATTGACCGATGGCAGAACCAGATTGACTACTTTGGTTTCACTCTTTTGATGAAGAGTGGGGCTGATCGATGACGGGACTGGATCAACTACTTGGGTTAGTGGTTCAACCGAGGATGAAACTAGATTGACCACCTGATCAACTGGACTGGACGGGGATGGAACCGGATTGACCATTCCATCAAGTAACGATGGGTTGGGGGAAATATTATGATAACCAATTGGAAGTTGAAGCTTTTCCAAAAGAGAAGAAGCCTAATCCATACGAGGACAAAGCTGAGAATAATGATCACCTTCGCATAACTTACAAGGAAATTTGACAGTTGTCTTCTTCTTACCAACCTTAATGTCACTAGTTGACGGGGCATCACCAACATGTCTAGCAGAGGCTGATGACATGGAAGACCACATTTCTAAGACCTTGGGAAGACCAGGGAAATCCCTTAGAAAGTGGTCACCCTTACAAAGACTGCAAGGGAATTTGGGTTCCAGATTCTTCATTTTAATATTGTTGACCTCATCAACACTCCCAGCATGATTAACAGTATATGGTTGCTTGGATCCAACATATGATGTAGTTGGAGGCTTGGTCCCTTTCTGATTCTTCTTCTTCTTCTCTTTCCGCTTCTTCTTCTTCTTATCAATCTGGCTACTTGCTTGAGAGATTTCACTAGGAGAAGAAAGAGAAATGGAAGGAGACCTGACAGTCGAAGAAGGAGAGAGGTTGACATGAGGTTGATGTGTGGGTGGTGTGCTTAGATCTGAAGCACCTGCATTCGAGATCACTGGAGTGGAAAACAACCATACCAGTAACCCAATTGTGAGACCTGGAAGGCTCAAAGTAGCGATGTAAGGAGGACCAACATTTCCGTAAGAAGGAAAAACAAAGGGTTCCCCTGGAAAATGGTCTCCTTCATTGGTCATTCCGGGAAATGATGCCATAAAAAGAAACATCCAACCTAGATTATGCTAGGGAGAACAAACAACACACGTTGAAAATCTAGTAAGCAAGCAAACAAACAAAACCTTCTCACAATGAGTACACTAGTTGGTGATGAAATCCAATGTCGTGGGAACAAAGTAAGAAGGTACTGAGATAGAGCAGGTGGAAAAGTTACATTGACGACTTGCTTATTGGACTTACACCCTGGTGCAAGCTCCCACACATAATCATGGGTATACCCTCCAAGGAGCCCAAGTGAGTCTGTCCAACGTCGATTCTAGGTACCGTGAAGACTTGCCCCTCCACAGTCACCTTGTGTAAAGACCCTAAAGAGATAGGCCACTAATGTTACCAACTACAACAATAATTCCTGGGGAAACAATCGACAGTCTGATCCACGTGCAAGGGCAGGGTATCTAGCCCGAAATAAACTTGAAAGGATTCCACTCATCATTGTGGGTATACCTTCAAGCGACCCCCATAATACGTGCAATCTCTACACCAAGACGAACAAAGTAGGGTGAGTAACTCTTCTAGTCTCAATGTGACCTCAAGTTTGACCCTTGTGTGAGAAGGGCTTCCCAGGACAAAATGCAGCAATTGGATTTCACTGCTCCCTAACAGAAGATCCTATGTTTGTTTTTAGCTTTGGAAAGTTATCTTTCACACCTATTCCAAATCCCTACAACTAATCTAGTGTAGGTTCGCTACCAAAAAATGTAAAAATGTCTAATCAATTTTTAGTTTAGCGGTTGATTTTTTAAGGTTGTTTTTATTGAAAAGGAAAATGGCATGGGAAATATGGTGTTTTGATCGACTCGAAAGCTATGCAAAGATATGAAGATGCAATCTTTTCATTTCGATGAAAACTATGCTACGAGAAGGAGAAAACATTCATCATTTTAGATGCACAATGTCCCAAAATGTCAAAAACATGCAATTCCACTACTTTAAATGCAAGCATTCAAGGAAGACAATAAAATGCAAAGAAGAATCCAAGAAAAGATAGGGAGAATAGAGAAACCACTCAAAACTAATGGCTTGGGAAAATGACCTCAAAGATCAAAAGGAAAGGTGCATAGACCTTTGAATCTCCGCACGAAGGCTTCTACTTAGTCAGATAAATGAGAAGAAAACAATAAGTTAACTCTAAATCAACAAAGACAAAGAGTGACTTCAAGGCAAGGAAAGAAAATGTCAAATTTCCAAACAAAAGATGATCAATTCTTAGAAAACAGGGTGTTGAAGGCCAAGACCAAGATGAACTGATATTGTAAAACTCCTGAGCCAATGCCAAAATCAAGAAATGAATTCAGAGGGTGAAAATCCTAAAAAATTTCTCACAGAAAAGGGGCAACGCTCTAGTGTAAAGGGCACCAGAGCATTCCAACGCTCTGTGTAAGGCCAACGGGGAGCGCTAGCGCTCTGGTAGTAGAGGTAGGGGGGTGTTTGCCACTAAAAATTCAGAGAAATGCCGAGAAAATAAAAAATTCAAGAAAACTCAGAAAATACAATTGTATGAGATGAGGTAAAGAGCCAATCAACACAGTTCTAAGAATCAAAGACACAATATGGAGAAGGTCAAAAAATGAGCAAAGGCCAAAACAATACCTAGGAAAGGAAACAAAAATCAATGTGCCTCCCCAGTGGAGTCACCAATTTCTGTTACAGGTGAATCCTCTTGCGGACAAGCAAATTCCCTCTTGGTATCTAGACCCCTAAAACCAAGACAGAAAGGGTGCTATCATTGGTCACTGACACCCTTTTAGATCTAATTAAGATAATGAATGAAGATGAAGAAGAAAAGTTTACCTTTTTAAATGGCATTTGTCCTCACAAAGTTCAAGTTGAGCTTCGATCCTAAGCTCCTCATTAGGTCCTGTAGAACAAACAAAGATACAACAAAATTTCTATTCTACTGAGACTAGCTCAAATACAAATCTATCTACTGAAGACAAGTTCATGTTGTACAAACATAAACTTGAAAGAAACAGGCCAAGCATGTATATGTACTAATGAGAACAAATGAAGAATACTTACAATCCTCTGATGAAGGTGTAGCAGCTTCTTCCAGCTCTCCTTGTCTAACCCCTTTGCTCAAGTAATCTACACTGATTTTTCTTCAATGACATCTCACTTATGGGATCATAAGTTTGGTGTAATTCTTAATCTCCATCTATGTACTGTATCTTACCTATGAGATAAGAGGTTTCATACCTCATTCTTTTTTGTCTCTTTCACCATGAGAAGGCCTCCTTATATAATCTTGGAGAGACCCAACCACTTGAGAGATATTTGGGATAAGTTGAGGATTCCTCTCCTTCAGTTGTGGATCTTCCCTAAGATCATGCCTTGAACTCATATTCGAATCCAACCAACTTCAGAGATTGAGGGGATTCTTACCTGATATATCTCAACAAGCCAAAATCTTCTTAGGAAGGGTAGCGCTCCCCCAAAAGGGTGCACAAAAAATTTCAACACTCCCCTAAAGAAGGCTAGGGAGCACCGACACTCCTTGATAGTGGGTAGGGGAGCGTTGCCTTCCAAAAATATTTTTTAAGTAGTTTTTTCAGTGGCAAAAGGCTAGTACTTCTTGTCAAGTGAATTCTCCTCTTCAAAACCAGTCTTTGAGGTGTCTTAAGTGTCCTAATGATGTCGTTAGAGGCACGACATAGGCAAGATGGTAGTATGATGTTTGTGACACTTGTGACACTTTTGGTCAATATGTGACACTTGCGGACAAGATGCGACACTTACAACACTTGTAATGACGACACTTGTGACACTATTGAAGTGAGTAATTTTGATGTGTAATAGATTGCCCCCCAAAGTGCGAAGTCAGAAGACAATGATGACTGAAGTAATTTGTAGACTTTTTCGAGCAAGGGTATGGACGTAAAGAGGCTGGAAAAAGATACACACAACCATCAAACAAATATTATGACATGTTTCAAACCCAAGGCAGGCATACCTATGCTTGAGTGATAAAGTCTTTTTCAGGTATGGCCACCATAGAATACACTGCGGATCCATAATTATATTGACAAAAAGGTATAGCCACTAAACATACAATGTGGATCTATACTTCCATGACATGAACTGATCGTAGCCACAAAAAATACACTGTGGATATACGAGATAACAAGACATAGCCACAGACCAATACAAAGTGGATCTATGTGATAGTATATGTGTGAATATTCAAGAGAAAATCCATCACAACCTAGGTAAAGTATATATCAGAGTGGATGACTCAACCTAGGGTCTTCTTACCAATCCCAATGTAGTATGAATCAAACCAAGTGAATAGATGTCCCGATGTTGAACATGGAAAAAACCACTTGATTACCGGTCAATGATGTAAACCGTTAACAAGTGCGAGGGAAATCACCATTGATGTCAATGATTCCCAAGGTAACCTAGTAGATTCCAGCGAATGTGAATAGATGAGATGACGTCGAACATCCTTGGAATCATTCGATCAGAGGTCAATGATTTAAACTTACTGTCAGACATGAGGAGGCCTGCCATTGAGGCATGAAGGTCCCAAAGTACTAACTAGTTTCTAATTCTAGCTCCTGGATAATGTGCTAAAGTCGACTGGAATAGACTCGTCGAAGGAGGGCCTTGATGTATGCCCCATAAACGACATGAAACAGACATATATATGTAATTGGTGGATCAAATGAACATGGACTGGCACAGGTATTGAAACAAGATATTTGTGATGGCTGACTCTCAAGGCAGATACTTCCCTTGAACACTGAGGCATGACAGTAGAAACTTGACATGGACCAAAACTTGATAATGCAATGGATACCGTGACTTATGTCGGGTGACCCAAAGGAGTAAGGAAACTCAAAGGATTGGTTCAGTGTAGAGGTTCAACAGGTTGACATGCGTGCAATGATAAAATTCCTTGTTCAAGGGTGACTGTAAGGTCACTAGTTAAGTTCTCAAAAACTGCTTGGCTTTCCTCTTTCAATTTTTCCCCCATCCAGATAGACAAGTACCTCTTTTTAATTTAACGAGCTCGAGGAGGGTAACACACACTCGATATGAATCACCTTCGGTAAGTCCCTCTTCTGTTGTTTAGCGAACTGGAAGAAGTAAGGGTTTAGTCCCGTATGGGCCCTTCAATGTATGATTGTTTAACGAGTCCAGAGAAGGTAAACTCGGTGGTTTTTCATATTTAGAGAGTATGAAAACAACTTAAAGATGACTCCACTGTTGTCCTTTTTCGTAATGTTAGTCTTGCAAGGCTGAAAAAGAGATAAATTATGACTTGAAATATGCCCTTTCAAACCTTTTAACGAGTGGGAAAGGAAGCAAGATCACTCGACAATCTTTTCACATTTAGAGAGTCTAAAAAGAGTTTAAAGAAGACTCCAGGGGGTTCCTTTTTCGTATATCCTTTACGAGTATGAAAAAGTGATAAAATTATACTCAGTTACATTCTCATGTATTTATGAGTGCAAGAAAGAACAAAGACTCAACTCAATACTCTGCCCCCAGCTTGAAAGCTAGTGGCTTAACTCCGAAATGATCATCAAAGGCTGGAGACATGCCCCCCAAGCTTCAAATCATTCACCGACTTTGAGGTTGTCACCATTTTTTGTACTAGATGAAGAAAAAGGATACATGTGGATGAAATGAAGATTAAAAAATGAGACCTAATGAAAGACTCGACTCGACATCTACAAGATCTGGCAAAAGACTTGACCTGACGGGAGAGGTGACTGTTTCATTTTTTAACGAGCTTGCCACAAAGAAGAGAAACTATGCTCGTAGCTTCTGTTTCATTTTTTAACGAGCTTGCCACAGAGAATAAAAATGATGGTCATGACTTCTGTTTCATTTTTTAACGATCTTTCCACAGAGAGGAAAAACTATGCTCGTAATGTGTGTTTGATCATGGCTTCAAAGAGGATGACGCTCTAGAAGGACACCATGTCAAGGGACAAAACTCGGTCATGGATTTCAAGAGATATTCACTGGATGGAAGAAGAATTCTCTGGAAGGAACACATGTCGAGGATCTCGTCAGGGGTAAAGAGATCATGCTCCAATAGACCTACCGAAGATATCACCATGTCAACTACCGGATCTAAGTCATCAAAATTTAAAGTCATGGGAGACAATGCCACATAATTGACGTGTGGCAGGGGTGATACCCACTGCATATAAGACCCATTTAGGGAGGTCATTGGGTTGATGGTCAAGTCAGAGCCAACGAACTAAAGTTGATCAATAGTCACCATTATTCCATCGTGCGGGAAATATATCACACGAAAAAGAGTGGACATAATAACTTTCATGGCATAGACATAATCTCTCCCAAGGAGTAAATTGAAATCCAAGGGGTCTTGGATTACCATAACATCAATAAAGGTCGTTTTCCTTCCCAAAGTTACCAGAAACTAAGGAAGGATCCCTAAAGGGTGACTGGTTCTTCTGTTGAAAGCGAACAGATTCTGGGTAACCGGCACAAGCTTAGGATAACCCAAAGCTTGCCAAGCAATAGAGGAAAAAATACTAAAA
>JASDQU010279106.1:1504-14552 GCA_032191745.1 Picea mariana
TTGGGCACATTTCTCTTCTTGGAACACCAAAGCTTCTTGTGAGGAGTTGCTATTGTATTAGGTTCCATTGTATTAGCTTACTTGTTGTATTCACTACTTAAGATCATCATTATATATACTTTCATTCTAAATTGGTTTTCCCTGGGGGTTTTTTTATCCAGGGTCATGTTGACCAAAAATACTTGTGTTCATTTCATGCATGCTTAGAGTATAGATCAATTTGTTAGAGTTGTAAAGATGAAGAGGAGTGTTATTTGTTTTGAGTATATTGCATGTGCCAACATTGGGGTATGAAAACACTTGCAAGGCCACCTGAAAAGAGCACTTAACCATAAAAATTATCAGCATACAATTACTTGACTGTTTGCTGCCCTAAAACAACAACAAAGGACAGTTTTGGAGGTTGAAACTTAGAGCCAAATTTCAGGTCAAGGACAGACTTGTTTTGGCAGCGTCATAGTACCTCTAGTTTCTACATGTTTGACAAGCATGCCAAATGTTCTTTCCCAAGAAGCGAGCATAGGTTTGAGGAGATTCTAGGCCTAGTGCATTTAGATGTTTGTGGACTGATGTCAATAGCATTAATTTCAGGAAGCATATACTATGTTTCCTTCATTTATGACTTCTCTCGCAAATCTTGGATCTACTTYCTAAAGACCAAGGATGAGGYCTTTAGCAGGTTTYAGGAGTTTAGAGCTCTAGTTGAAAATCAGACAAGGAAGAAGATCAAAGTGATGAGAACGTACAATGGGGGAGAGTATACCTCCAAGGAGTTTTAGGGTTTCTAMAAGGAGGCAAGAATCAAGAGGSAGGTGACTGTTTCGTACAACCCATAACAAAATGGGGTTGTAGAGTGGAAGAATCGATCCATTATAGGGGCTGCTAAGGACATGATTCATGAMTGAGACTTGTKGGTGTTTCTTTGGGCAGAGGCATACAACACCACAATCTACATCCAGAAATGGTGTCCTAATAGGATCTTGGACGATAAGACACTAGGGGAGACATTCACTGGTGTGAAGCCGGAGGGGAGTCGTTTYCRCATMTTTGGTTGTCTAGTTTATATCCATGTACTGGTAGAAAAGATGACTAAGTTGGAATGCTCAACCAGGAAGGGTTTATTTGTAGGTGACAGTGATATTTCAATGGCCTACAAGGTCTATATTCCAGAGCAGAGGAAGACAATAGTTAGCAGGGATGTAATGTTTGAGGGAGACTTTGCATCCAGGAAGTCCCATGAGCCTATTCTAGTGACAAAGGATGAGGAGGTGGAAGATTTGAAGGTTGACCTTGGTCATTATTGACTTTCAGAGCAATACAACAACCTTTAGGTGAAGAGGAGGTGACATTATCCCTTTCCACATCTGTTAGGAGACCTAGATGGTTAACTTAGACATTGGGGGATGCTCAAGAGTATTTTTAGGTTCCTAGGAGCACATTTAGAGAAAGCAAACCTTCGAAGAAGTTTCCAGACTATGTGGCAATGATGAGCAACATCATAGATTCCGAGCTTTCCACCTTTCTAAAGGCAACATACCACTAGCTATGGCAAGAAGCCATGGTGGAGTACACCCCCATCATGAAGAATGATGTTTGGGACATAGTACCAAGATCAAAGGGGAAGTCAGTGGTGAGTTCTAGGTGACTCTACAAGATCAAGCATGCAACAAATGACAACATTGAGAAGTTCAATATGAGGTTCATGGTGAGAGGGTTCTCCCAGAAAGATGGAGTGGACTATGATGAGACATTTGCTCTAGTTGCCAGCTACACTTCCGTTAGAACAGTTTGTTCTTAGTTTCATTTATGGGATGSAGGATACATCAGATGGATGTGAAGAAAACTTTCCTTAATGGAACTTTCCTTAATGGGGTCATTGTGGAGGAAGTGTACATAGAACAGCCTTAGGGATTTGAGGTAAATGGGAAGGAGTCCCATGTTTGCAGATTTAAGAAAGCCTTGTAGGTTGTATGGACTCGAGCTAGTATTGGGAGCATGCTATTCTAGGATACATGGTTATTTGCAGATTATGGTTATCACCAAAAGTGAAGCAGATCCTAACTTATATTATATATTTGTTGGATCTGATTTGCTTGTTTTGGTGTTGTACATAGATGACTTGTTTCATATGGGTACAGAGAAGTCATTGCAGGTTGCTGCCACTGAGTTTGAGATGAAGGACATCAACATGTTGCATTACTTCTTGGGTTTGGAGGTTTGGCAGACATGATGGGAGATTTTCCTTGGCAAGGGTAAGTATGCAGTTGAGACTGTGAAGAGGTTTTGGATGGAGGACTGCAAACCTATTGGCCACACCCATGATCAATAATTTCAAGGTGGCAGCTTCAGATTTAGAGTTGGTGGATCCCACATTGTAYRGGCAGCTGATAGGTTCCTTGATGTATTTGGTCAACAAGAGACTAGATRTATGTTTTTCTGTGAACAGCTTGAGTCAGTTCATTGTGGAGCCAAAAATATGCCCAGAAATCCATGCTTATGGAAGGTTGTSTGAGCATAGAGGCTCAGGAAGAAGTGGGAAAATGTTGCCTGCATGCTTATGATTCTTATTGAAATCCTGATTGAAGGAATTTTCTGCCAAGATTTGCCCAGAAGACAATCGACGTTTAGACTCTTCCTATCTGCACTGGAGCACAATCTTGTGTGGATTTCTTGAGGGATTTTATAGCGGAGAAGGGAAATGTCTTAAGTTGTGTTGTGTATGGATGAGGAAAGGGAGGCTTATGGCTGATTGAAGGCTGGATGAGGTGCCTGGGAGTCCTGTAGCGATAGGATTGGCTGTGTGACAAGAGTTGTAGGTTGACTTGAGTAGTGTTCTAGGCCTGTAGTTGTTTTTTTTTCTTGTGTCCTCGTAGCGCAGCTTTGGTGGCTTCTATCGGGGATGGCTATGGTTGGGCAGTGAATCACTCTTATGTCTTGCTTCAAATTTCTTGGACCGCTCTTCTCTAAAAGACAAGTGTTTAACTATTGTTTTGCTTCTCTGTATTKTAATCCTTTGGATTTTGCAATGATGACGAATTTGTGCATGCTTTCTGTATGAATCTGCTTAAGAACAACTATAGACTCTGCTACTGTGTGATCCATAATTATATKTATAAAACTTAAATCATTCTCTTTTATCTTAATTCTGCACTTAGCATGGATTGTTAGTCGGTTAGGTTCCTCTTAGAAGCCAACTTGTTGAAAAGGGTGAGCCTGACTAGTTAGTGGCTGGTATTTGAAAACTGGTTTAAGTGGACGCTTGTTTGTCTGCTTGGAAGCCATGGATGAGTACGCYRCAGTTGTGTCTAATTATTTTTTCTCATTGTTTTGGCTTTCTTAGGCAATAAGTAGTAACAAATTACAATATTATTCAAGATTTTATTCACTATTGATGGATTTTTGCTTGTTTTCTTTTCGGATTGTATATATTTCCCTGTGAATAACACATCAATCATTTCGTAAGAAACTGTTGAGGGTTTTACTAATCGGCAATTTGTCTGTGGTTGCCTATCGTCGATTAGTAAACATATTTTATTAAATACTATCCTGAGATCATATGAGTAATGAATGGAACATTCTTCAGTTATCAGGAGTGAAAATTTACCTATGAATTCTCAATGAATTGCTTGTTTTGGTATTCCGTGTCAAATTATTTCTCCCTTTTTTTTTTGTTTCTCAGGCTTTAATTAGCAATAAGAATGTTATTCAAGATTCTGACCCATTATCCTATCAATTATAAACACAGTGCTTTGATTATAAGTCTTGTATGTTTGGGACATTTGAATGTAGTTGGAAGCTTTTCTGTGCAATTAAAATTAAATTTCATTTTTTTAAAAAYAATTTTTGTTAATTTTTGAAAATGCACACAATCTTTCAAACTATTTTGTTCATTTTGAATGGTTCTAAGTTTCTATGTTTAGGACTGGCTTAACTTTTCCATAATTGAAGATATTAATAGATGTTTGGTGTACAACATTTTATTCGATTTTAATGTATCATTATTTCCCATTTAAGTACAGACCAAGTAGTATTGTCTAAATTGCTATGAGAACTATGTAAGTTGCTGGGTGACTCAGGGTTGGCTTGAGCGTGCAGAAGAATGCTTGTTAGGAAAGAGAAATCAGTTAGATTCAGACACGTTTCACGACAATGACATAAGTACTCTTTATGACCTGAAGACACAGGTAGGCTGTTTTGTTTTTTGTTTATTTTTTGTTCGACTGTCATTGTGATTTGGTTAAGTTACTCCTCTCTTGCAGGTATTTCTTTCTTTGTTGGAAGAGGTTCTTCAGAAATTTTATATTTGAAACAATATTCAAGTGATTGGAGTTTCTAAATCCATTTTAATGCATATTAGGCTTCAAATATTCCCATTGTCCTCCCAGAAAAGGAACTTCTGGAAAAACTTATCCAAAATGTTGAAATGTGGCAATCACGTGCTAGGGAGCTGCTCAAATCACCTGTTAAACTAGAGGTATTTTTTTCTTGTTTGTACAAGAATACTTCCTTGTAATTCCGTTCAGTTTTTTCTATGTTAATTGAGTTTTATTTTCTCTGACAGCATTTCTGTGAACTTTCTTGCAATAATTATTTTTTAAATTTCGTAACTTTGTGTTTTAAGGACCTAGAAGTTGCATTGCAAGATGCAGAGGAATTCTATATCAGCATACCTGAATTACATTTACTGAGACAATATAAGTGTAATGCGTTATCCTGGATTGAGCGCTGCCACAAAATTCTTCACAATGTCCATGAAGAGATAGATTATAGTAATGTTGTTGAGGGTTTGACATCCGTTTTGGCAGAGGGGAGGACCATGAAAATTCAAGGTAGGAGCAGCTTCTAGTCAGTATGTGTGAGTTGGATCTGCTTCACTGAATAGCTGATAAAATGATAAACTGTTATTTTGAAAGTTAATTTCTTGTGCTTGTTCAATACCTGATTATAGCTGAATATTTTCACTGAATGCAGTAGAAGAATTGGACATTGTCGAAGTGGAGCTTAGGAAATTTTTGTGGAAGGAGAAAGCGTCGAAGGTGGGTTCAACTAAATCATTCTTCTATTGTTTTTGAATGGTTTGCATTCCATGTGTGATGATAAGAGGTTGTCAGAGATGATCGATATGTGCCCTAGAATTCAGAAGGTGGATGCAGATAACTTCAAGCTATGCATTTGTTTAGCACACCCATAACATAAAACACAAGTTTTTGTCATTGGAAATATTTACTCAGAGATCTCGCTTAAGTAGGGATGTATTCTATCAATTGCAAAAGCAAGTGTAGTGAAATTTGAGAAGGTCAAGTCATGCATTTCTTTTGCTCACTTGTAAAGTAAATCACAATTTTTTGCCATTAGAAATATTTGCTCGACATCTCGCTTGACTAGGGATGCATCCTTTCAATTTCAAAATCAATTGTAGTATATTTTGAGAATGTCAAGTTATGGAATTCTTTTGCATATTTGTTGTAGAAAATTCACTTCTTGATATACATATCTGAACTCAAAGATCTAAACACCAATCAAAATTTGCAGTGATGTAATACAATAGAGAGAGAAACCCTAGGAAGGTAGGTGATCCACTTGTTTGAGTTATCTCAAGATAAATYGCCCTCTAACTCACCACGTGTTCATCTCAAGCATCCAAGTGGGGTAAGAAGGGAACCGAGAGATATGGAAGATGTCAAAAGTCGCACTTAAGAGATTGTTCCACTGAAGCTTCATTGACATGGTTGCCCCACTTAAGAGATTGTTCCACTGAAGCTTCATTGACATGGTTGCCCCACTTAAGTGGCTAAGCTATGGTTGCCCCACTTAAGAGATTGTTCCACTGAAGCTTCATTGACATGCATCAAGTAAACTAAAGTAGATCTGACTTTTTCTCTCTAGACAAGGYGCACTATGCATGAATGAGGCACAGTAGGAGAGAGAATATTCTCTTTGATTAAAGCACTCAACTCATTATTAAATGCAAATAACTCACTGATGTCTAATCACTAGTCAAACAATAGTCTAAAAATAGAATTGTGAAAATTACAAACTCCAAAATTAAGTAAATGAAAGAAATGATGCACTAATCCATCGACAATAAAAAATAAAAGCTACTAAAAATTAGGAAACTCTAATTTTTAGGAGATGAAGAAAGTCATCTAAAGAATAGGGTTGGAGCAACAAAAATTAACACTTGTAAAGTAAAACACATTGTTTCATCGGAGATATTTGCGCATCATCTTGCTTGACTGGGGATGCATCCCTCCTTTTCCAATTGTAGTGTGTTTTGTGAATGCCTTTAATTTAATTGGAAGACAATAAATAGAATTTTGCTAGGAGGCCAACTTTGTTAGATAAATAATTGTTGTAATACTTATTTGTAATGATTATGTAATAACTTGAAGTGGTCATTAATATAGATCAGAGGTTAAGATGCCAAGGTTCCTAGGTGTGGGAATAAAGATGGCAATTGGCTTGGGGATAGCAATGACATTTTCCAAAACCACGATGAATGGGTCCATGTGGTTGGATAACATAAAATTTAAAAAACATAACCAAAATTTATCTAATACAATAAATCTTAGAGCGTAAAATAATATGATTCATTTATTGAGGATATTAGAAGACTCAACAATTAACATTCATTTTTAGATTAAAAATTCAAAACTAATATTGCCATAAACGACTTGATCATAAAATTTGTGTTCTATTTTTAATTTCAAATTGTCATAAATGACTTAATTTCAATAGTTTCCTATCCTTCTCAAAGTCTAGTTGATTGCAGTGCTTCTTTCCATACTAATAGTTGTCTTTCTAATTTGAATCAATCTTCTTCCTTTGCTGTGATCATGTGTGAAAGCCCTACTCTAGGTTGGGTTGAGGATGGAATGAAAGAACACATATTGCAGCAATAACACAAGAACAATGTTGAGAGCAAAGTATTGCAATGAAGACCAAATTCTATTAATGATTGAACTAGAGAAAAACATTGCAATGTACATAACAATACAAAGTGGCTAGAATGAAAGTAGCTTATCTTTGAGAAGAGATGTCAGTTATTCTTATACACAAAAAAACATATAACAAGAGGCTGAAACTGCATTTTATAATAATGCCTAAAAACCTAAGAAGCAAACACTCTAAAATGCAACAACCCTAACCCTAGCATGATTAGGGTTGAGCGAGAACATTGAGATGGATGAATCTAATTTGTTTGAGAAAAGACAATCCTTTCCTGAGATCATAACTTTTTGTTTAATGCTTTATTTTGGTTCTTTAACTCATTGCAAAGAATATTAATAGATTGAGTTAGGGCCCTGCTCATTGGGTGCAATTGGGCCCAAAAATGTATGGGAAGGGCTTGAAAAATGCACTAGAAAATAATGGCTTGGAAGCTGCCAATGTTAGGGTCTTTTTTGAGATGGCATTTGATGGGCACTTGGATTAGTGCTTCCTCCTTGAGTGGAAGTTGTACCGATTGTGCCAAGTTACTGTGCCATATGCTGGAACTTCTATTGGACCGGGTTCATGGTAAACCACTTTCGCTAGTGAAGATGAGGGCTTGCTTTGACACTTTGATAAAGTTGTTTGTCTTGCTGGTTCGTGCTCTTCATCTAGGTGTCCATGATTTGGTCCACTCTTGTTTTCTTAGTTCTATCCATAGTCACATGACCCTGTGACACGTGACTCATGGGAGACATGGATACGAGTATCTGACATGGGATACATTGACCCCCAAAACATGACACACACACACAAATATATATATATATATAGACACACACGCACAAGTATCTGAGTTGAGTTACGTGGATCCCCCAAAACATGACACATGGGATACATTTTATATATATATTACAAATATCGAATACAAAATATGAAATATAGACATAAAGATCCAAATCTTTTAGAACATTCACAAAGATATGACGAGTTACTACGTCATTGATGATCAAACATGCAAGAAATTAGAATATTCAATATGCACAAAATAGAGGTTTAGAAATTAGAACCACAAACTGTAGTTTTCTCATTGAGCCATTTGATGTCATAAAAATCAAATTGTGTTACATAGATACTAAATCATTGAGACTGTAAGTGGGAATGCCGATGGAAAATATAAAATGGGGTAAATGCTAGAAAACTAGATGTAAGAATCTCATAGATCGTTAATTATACTCCTCCATGTTAGAATCATCAAGGATCACCACCATTACCTCTGCTCTTTCCTCCATCCTCCTCCTTCTCATCTATATTCAATCCAAGATCTACATTTATTGGTGGGTAGGATGACCCCTCAAGAGGATGATGATCATGAAAAGTGTTTGAGTCTAGCATTGGTTCTTTAAAATCCAAGTTGGCTAATGTCAACTTGGATGTGAAAGTTGAAATTCATATCATCAAGAAATACATCCCACATCTTTGTCTTTCCTTTGAACTACTTGTCCCTCATCCTGTAAATGAGATGGAGGTTGGAGTTTACATACACTATTTTCTTTGCTTTGGATTGCTCAAGCCTGCTCTTCTTCAAAGTTTGCAAATTCTTATATGTGCTCCAATTACTTTGGTAATAAGAGGATGAAGTAACCTGGGAGAGGAGCCTCATGGATAACTACTGTAAAATAGTGTACATTGCCCCATAAGTTCCTCTCCAAGCATAGGGATTCTCAATTCCCCTATTTGTGTTCACATCATAGCTTTTAGATCTCATAGTGCTAGTGGAAAACTCCAGAAGGCCCTCCTCCACCTCATAAAAAACGCTTTGTCTTGATATATCCTTGTGAATGCTTCCTTCCTCTCTTTGAAATCTATTTGTCCATGTTAGGAGGGAATTTGTGTGAATGTCCACCATTGATCCAGTCATTCGTCCACCATTGATCCAGTCATTCTTGTAGTACTTGGGATTCAATGAGTGAGCCAAGCAATGCAAAGGTGTGCAATTCTTCTCCCATGTGGTGAACAAGATCTTTGCTGATGTTCTATACTCGGGGCAATCATTTTCTACAATAAGGGTCTTCATGGAATCAATCATGGAGTCCCAACCCTCGTAAATATCTTCCCAAGATGGGTTGGTCCACATCTACAAAACGTCGGAAAGAAATGATAGGGTCTATGATCTTAATGGTAGGATCAATCCTCTCCCACCAACCATCATCTAACATTGCATCCTTGACCTTTTTAGAGGCAACTTGATTAGTTGGTGTTTGACACATTGGGACATTGCTAGGGAACATGTCTAACATGCGTATAACACATGTCTTGTTTTAGGATGTGCCAAATTTGTGTTCGACACATGTCTTAGGTTGTTATGTGCCTGACACTCGAGCTCAAGCTTTGTGACCTATGAGATCACTAACGTTGTGGAGTGATGATGCTTCAACTTCTTAAATGCTTTTTGTTGTGCCTTGGCCCTAACAAACTTGGACTTGGCTCCGCCTATGGTATCCTTGCTCTGTGGTCAAGTAATATAAGAGAACCTCAATAGGAACCTTTGGTAAAAGTTAGCGAGTGATCCAGGTGGATATTGGTGGCCACCCACCTATTCCAACTGGCTCCTCTTGTCCGTTTTTTGTTCAACATGTTCTTCTGTACTTCTTTGTAATTGTGGGTTCTACACTTCTGGGGTTGCCTGAGGCCCTACACATCTTCCAGGTGGATACTGGCGGCCTCTCACCTAATCCAACTGGCTTATTTTATATGTTTTCATGTCAGCACACCTTGTTGTACTTCCGGAGCTATTTTGGAGCCCTAAACAATGTTTTTTTGGCTCGCCACAGTCACTGTAGATGGAGTCAGAGTTTGATGACGTAATGTGTAGTTCTCTGAAAGACCTCTCTAATGGGCTATAATGCGCCTAAAACAGAGGTCGTATGCAAAAGTTACGACCCCGGGAAGTTGAGGTACCAACTTACCCATAGGGGCCCACATGACTTTTGGCGTTTCACGTTCTAGGGTTAGGTTTTTGGATGTCTAGGGTTTTGGCATTCATGAGTAATATCGAAAAGGCTTTTGGAGCCTCGTTGTAATCATTTTGCTCAAACGGATGTGCGTAGCAGCCACATCTCTTCTCGGAGATAGCTACCAACATTCAAGCAAGTGTTTCAGTTCTGCAGTTTTACAGTTTCAGCCTATTTCATTTATTCAATAGAAGATATTGTTCACTGGATATCTTTGTTGTTCTTCATATCTCTGAGTTTATTGTATTCAGTCTATTAATCAGTTCGTTCCGCTCCTAAATCTGGATCAGTGGTATCAGAGCGGTCTGCTCTTCATTTATTTTTCTTCGTGCATGTCCCCAACAAGATCTGAGTACAAGAAGTTGGGCCTCGAACGAATCGAGCCGTTGTAAGATCGACCGCGTCGAGCTCGACAACAACCCATGGGAGACAAAAAGAAAGATGATGGAACAAGAGATCCTTTTAAAATGTTGCTCAAGAAAGCCTTTGCGCGACACAGGAACAAAATGATGGAGAACTTTGCGCAGATCCTTCGACGACTGCCTAGAGGAGAAGCATCTTCATCAAGCGGCCATGCAACCCCCTTCAAGGTATAGGTAAATTTTGATATTCCATTATTTGAAGGACTGATAGATGCAGATGCTGTAGATAAATGGTTGAATCTGCTCGAAGAGTATTTTTTCGGTCCACAATTTTTTCGATAGGGAAAAGATTACTTTTTCACTCCTCAATGCCGTCCACCATATTAAGGTTTGGTGGGATACTTACTCTGAGCAAAGGACCATAGAGGAATTTGCAATATTTGTGGTTGCCCCTACATGGGATTCCTTCCGGGATGCCACTAAAGAACAATACTACCCTATTGGAAGCCACGAGGACCAGTACACCAGATGGACCACCCTATGTCAAGAAAGGGACTAGACAGTACCATATTTCACCAATATTTTCCATACCCTGCGCACCAAATCGAGTATCAAAGACTCTTAGCGACATCTAGTCTTGAAATACCGCGACTGTTTGCATAAATACATTCAAACATAAATGGAGTTTTTGGACATCACTTCATTGGGTACGACTTATAGATACGCTGTCAAGATCAAGCATAAATTTAAGCAGAAGAGGCGAGAGTTTGGATTTGCAAACTCCTCATAATCGAAGCAGGGCAAAGGCGGTCCCAACCCACACAACAAGGGACAGAGCAAAGATGGCCACTCTCAGGACAACTAGTCCAAGCCGCAACACAACAAGGGCAATGCGAAGACGAAGAAGGACACGGAAAAATGGTGTGAGTACCATAGAAGCCCTTGGCACAACACTAAAGAATGCCGCTCCAAGCAGTCACTCGTGGTCGAGCTGAAGGCTTCCGAGTCATAGGCCGATTCTGATTCCGAATCAAATCTCGAAAGAGGGAAGCGGATTATCGATGATGAACCCAGTGCTACTGTCGCTACCACCAAAGTCCGGCCAAGCGAACCAGAAGAGCTAGAAGAAGGGGAACATCTCTTTCACTCACCGATGTGGGTAAAGGGGGTTCCGCTTCATTTCATTGTCGATAGCGGCAGTAAGAAGAACCTGATTTCAACAGAGATCGTCAAGCGGCTGGACCAACCAACGACACCGCATCCGCAGCCCTACACCATTGGCTGGCTTTGCCAAGGAAGAGATCTTCGTGTCAACCAACAGTGCCGTCTGCCCTACAACATCAAGCCTTTCAAAGATGAGGTATTGTGTGATATTGCTCCCCTTGAAGTCTGTGATGTTCTTTTAGGACAACCATATTTGTGGCAGTGTCATGCTGTGTATGAGTCTTGATCTCACAGTGTTATTATTAATTTGCGTAGACAATTGTACAGGATACCGGAGGTAGCGCTTCTTACCGCTATTTCTTTATTCCCTGCTAAGCAATGCTGTAAGGTCATTTCATAGACCGAGAAGTTCGTCTTCTATGTGATCCTTGCTCACAGTAAGCAGAAGGTCACTGCCACATCCGTGGCCTCTCCACAGAGCCTCTCTTTGCAGTAGAAGCAAGTGTACGAGATCGTGGAAGAATACAGAGACATCTTCTCCTCACCCACTGGGGTACCGATACACTGCCAAGTCAAGCATCCAATTGATCTGACCCCCGGTGCACCTCGACCTAATGGACCACTCTATCGTTGCTCGCTGATGGAAAATAACGAAATCAAGTGTCAGATCCAAGAGCTTCTTCAAAAGGGGAACATCAGACCCAACCCCTCCCCTTGCAGAAGCCCGATTGTACTAGTGCAGAAGAAGGATGGGACTTGGCGACTCTACATTGATTACAGAGCCTTAAACAAAAGTACAGTTAGGAACTGGTACCCAATTCCCAGGATTGATGATTTTCTTGACCAACTGAAGGGGGCAAAGTTCTTCAACAAGATTGACCTTAAGTCTGGCAACCACTAGGTTGCCATCGAACCAAATGATGTATGGAAGACAACCTTCAAATCTAAAGGTCTCTTCGAATGGTTGGTCATGTCCTTTGGCTTAATCAATGCACCAACCACTTTCATGAGGTTGATGGATGATGTATTGATACCTTTCACCAACTCTTTTGTGGTGGTATATTTGGATGACATCCTCGTCTTCAGTAGAACTTGGGAGGAGCACATGCGGCATATTCAACAGGTTTTGAGCACTCTGCGGCAGCACAAGCTGTATGCCAACTTGGAAAAATGCTCTTTTGGCATGAACATGGTCCAATACTTGTGCTACATTGTTGATGAGCATGGGGTACATGTTGATCCAGCTAAGATCCAAGTCATTCGTGACTGGCCAGCCCCGACCACACTAACCGAGCTTCGGAGCTTCTTGGGACTAGCCAACTTCTACCAACGGTTTGTGTTGGGATTCTCCCATATTGCATGGGCTCTCAACTAGGTGACCAAGGGCGGTGGCAGGGCAAAGTTTGTGTGGGGCAAGGAACAACAACGAACATTCGATCATCTGAAGCGTCACTTGTGCTCAACTCCAGTACTCTCCTTGCCCGATCTGCAACAACCGTTCAAGATTGAGATTGATGCATCTGACTATGCAATGGTGCAGTTCTCATTCAGCACGGTCATCCGGTGGCATACCATAGT
>JASDQU010279106.1:14652-25292 GCA_032191745.1 Picea mariana
GTTGCACTACCTCTTGCCACCACATAGACAGACTCTTCCCATGTTCAGTTTGAGACTAACAAAGTCACTAGATTGATTGAGTGGATTCAACACATCTGCCAACAGGTCCAGGAGATTTTGCAGAAATCCAATGCTAAGTACAAGTAGCGCCATGATCAACACAGGGTACCGCACCAATTTCAGGTTGGAGACAAAGTCTGGTTACATTTGCAGAAGGAGCGTCTCATAGGGCCCCATCAAAAGCTCCACCCACTTCGCTATGGGCCTTAAACTATCACCAACGCTGTGGGTAGCAATGCTTTTGAGCTCAACTCTCCACTCTTCTTTGGCCTGCACCCAGTGTTCAATGTCGAGCTCCTTCGACCATATTTTCCACCATTATTGGACATATCTGAGATCGCAGAACAACTGACACCAACAGAGCTCAACCCTGACTGAATGGAACAAGCATCCACTGATCAGATAGTGGACACACAGGTCAAGGGCATTTGCTAGTAGAGGATCCAGCTTTATTGGGTTGTCAAGGCATGGAAGCTCCTACACCAAGGTAAGTGGCTCACCCGAGGCCAAATCCAGCAGAAGTTTTCTCACCTGATGGGGGAACTCAACGCAATGGAGACCATTGCTTTCTAAGGGGGGAGGATTGATCCAAGTGGATATTGGTGGCCACCCACTTGTTGCCGTCCTTATACACACTTGCAAATGTGAGCTAAGTCCTGCTCACTTAGTTTGTCCTTGGAGGCACGATGCCTAGGTTCAAAGCCCACACTGTCACTTTGACTTGAACCTCTTATGTCTAGGCTCACTCCTAGGGAAGCCAAGGGGGGTAGACCCTAGTTTCTAGATGAGATTTAGAGTTTAAGTTCTAAGAGTTGGTTTCAATTAGTTAAAGGTTTGGGGAAAAATCTAGCCTATGATGCAAAGTCAACAATGCGAGGTGCAACAATCAATATGTCAAGCAAGCCTTTTCCTAGGACAACTAAGACTAGTGCCTAAGATTGGGTAAGGGGTCAACTAAAGTGTGAGGGGTTTTAGTTTACACAAAAGTTACAAAGATTACAAAGATTACAACAAGATTAGATACAAACTAGATACAAAGGTACAATAAAGAAAATCTCAAAGTTACAACAAGGTTATACTAACAAAGATACAATGGATACAAAGATATAGAAACACAAAGATATAGAAATACAATACACTGACTAACAATTGCTTGTATGTGCAGTAATTAAAAGATATTCAAGTGGATGCATTCATCAACACAACAAGCCAAGCATGCTCACAGTAGAGTGTCTCCTCAAAGGGATGCACTATTCAGTTGGACTGCCTTCAATGGCAACAAAATCACTCAAGACCCAACAAAATAGTGCCTCCAAGAGGATGCACAACTTCTTGAGGGATCACACCAAAGATTGGAACACCAATTAAATGAAAGATGCTTGAAAGGGAAAGTGTTCCACAACACAAATATGACCACTTAGATAATTAATCCACAACACATAAATTAAACTTGCATGAGATATAAGTGTGAAAGAAAGTGCTTGCAAGTGTAAATTAAATGCCAACCATAAAAGATATACCAAACTGATGCACAAGGTTGTAAAGTGGATTAAGGAGTTGATTAGGAGTTATTAGGTGAGGTTTCAATCCTAGCTAAGTGTCAACCCAATACTCCCCCCGCTTGTACGAAGTAACTGTTGGGTGCTCAAGAAGTATGGCAACAAGGCCTACCCTAGCTCCACAGGTCAGCCCAATGGAAGAGAATACTCTCGGAAAAGACGCTGAACGCCACGAGACTGTCCTTGGCCTATCACCTTCCGTTGCTTCTTTTAATCCTTGTTTAAATGGCAAAGTCGGGTCAGTAGAGGTGTCCTATTAAGTCTAGTTGATTATTAGGCCTATGGACTAAGTGTTTTTAAGTAATTAGGTGTGTTAAAGTGAGTTTTACTTGCCCAAAAAGTGCCAAAAAGGGGCCAAAACCGAAACCTAAAAACAACAAGAAAGGAAGTTCTAGATTATTAGATTATTGCATGTGAAGCACATAGAAAACTTGAAAGAAATGCTGAAATGAAAGAGATTGCTTTACACAATTTACATGCCCATATTTGTTTGCAAACTTGAAAGATAGATGCTTAAGAAACAAGAGCTTGCAAGTAAAGAAATAACAAAGCACAAGATCTAATCCTATGCCTCCATGGGCTTAAACTAACATTGGTTGTGTGAGTTCTACTTCTAGATAATTTTAACCATGAGCATAAGCATATTAGACATCCACAACTAAGCTAGCCATACTATATGGGGGTTGGCTAGGCCAACTTCACATCCAAGGTGTAGGCAATAAGTGAAACAAAACTTGAAATGGTAAGCAAGAGCTAAAAACCACTCACAATGGCACAAGGTGGAGGCAAACCTTCCTATTTTGTGCCAAAGGGGGTTGGAAATGAAATAGCTAAACTAAAACTAAAGCAATCCTAGCCACACAACCTTGTCCTAATGACAAGTGGGGCGAAAGAATGAAAAAAAATGCAGAAAATTAAATATACACCCTAGCCTTACGATTTTGGGGGGTGGCTTTGCCAAACTCTCACCCAAGATGTAGGCACTAACTATGTTTACAATAACAAAAAGTAAAAGAGAAGTCAAGCCACTTGGCGATCCCCTTTGGGCTTGCTTACAATGCTTAGAAAGGTAGAGAAAAGAAGGGGTTTCGTTACCACATCAAAAGGGGGGTCTTTGGAGTGTGTTGTGACTGAAAATGAGCAGCATAGATACCCTTGACTCGGCGAGAACCTGGAAAAACCAACAAACTATTCCTTGCTGGAAATGCTGCAACACACCCAAAAATGTTAAGAAAGTTTCTGTTTTGCAACATAAATTTTCTGCATACAAAAAGTTAGAAGATTTATGTGTTTAAATGACTTATCTAAGAGTGTTAGCAACCAAAATCTGAATGATATAATAACGGAAAATGAAATGGAAAAACTTATGAAGTTTTAGTAGGCTATGAGGGTAGCTTCTTGCTTGAAACTATCCCAATAAAGCCCTTGAAACAACCTGCAACTTTCAAACACAATGTGAGACAAGAGTAGATAATGGATTGTATAAGACAAATGATATAAACTAATTTATCTCACTAGCTATCCAATACATTTAGGTCAGCAACTACACTATTGCCTAACCTATCCAAGTAAACCAATTTACCAAGAAATACTACTCAATATTTCCCAAAATATTCAAAAGAACAAGATCACCTCATATGAAAATGGAACACCGAGACACAATCTTGTACTCCAAATCCTCCAAATCTTTTCTCTATTATCAAAGGGAGAGGTTGCAACAACTAATTGCTCCAAGCTCCCCAAGAACAAAATGGAATGGAAGCAAGATGAGAAATGAGAGAGAGGGGATGGCAAGAAAATGGTAGCATAACAGTACTCAAGAGATGGTGAGTAAAAGAGTGAGGGAGGGGCCCACAACTCATAAAGATGCACTTTCTAATGTTTCCACATGAGGAGGGGTGCAAATCCCCCTAGGGGGCGAATTGATTTGAGTGGATGTGTGAGTGAGTTAGGAAATGGGTTGGTTAGGTTAGGAAATGTCTTCCTCATCATCCTCCATCTTTACTTTACTCCATTTGCTCAAAAATTACAAAAATGACATTTTTTCTATGTCATGACTTAGCAATTAAAATTGCCGTTTTGACTGACTAAGACTCCCTATGGACAAACACCTAGCAAAAGTTGTCCAACTGAGTTGAAACTTGGTCCAAGGTTGTAGGGGGTCTCATTCCATTTCTTTTGAGCACAAATACCCCTAGTAAAAGCCCAAGGACCTAATTTTTACAATTATTTATCAAAAATTAATTAATTAAATTACCCAACCTTAGGCAATTTTAATTAATTAAAAAAAACCTCTCTAGACTCAACGAAATTCCGCGAAACTTTTTGAGATGGCATACATGGTCAGTTACATCATTCCTAAACACTAGCTACCAGAGGATGAATCCATTAGAACGCCTTTCACCACTTTGGAGGAATTATTTGTGGGAGTGAAAAACTCAAGGGAAATTAATAAGGTTGGTTAGGCCAAATTAATAACTGGAAGAAAAAAAACACTCAGTGAAAGGAACTCTCCTAATGAAGAAATCCTAAGGTAACTGACCT
This sequence comes from Picea mariana, assembly GCA_032191745.1. Lineage (NCBI taxonomy): Eukaryota > Viridiplantae > Streptophyta > Pinopsida > Pinales > Pinaceae > Picea > Picea mariana. Next base: position 18,816 of record JASDQU010279106.1, read on the forward strand.
AACTATGATCGATGCARACCTATTACATTATTATCCCAYGCAGGGGAGCGAAAATTTCAATTACAAAATTATTGCTGGAGGCAAAAATTGCCCTGTAGAACCAACTAGTCTGTGACTTGGTAGCATCTGATGATGCATATCTTCATGGTACATGGAGTTGACCCCCTAGTTGAATAGGCGGTCAACACTACCTATTCAAACTGGCTCCTCTTGTCCGTTTTTGGTTTAGCACGTTCTTCTGTACTTCTTTATAATTTTAGGTTCTACACTTCTGGGGCTGCTTGAGGCGCTACACATCTTCCAGGTGGATATTGGTGGCCTCTCACCTAATCCAATTGGCTTATTTTGTATGTTTTCATGTCAACACATCTTGCTGTACTTCCAGGGCCATTTTGGAGCCCTAAACAATGTTTTTTTGGCTTGCCACAGTCAAACTGTAGACGAAGGCAAAGTTTGATGACGTAATGTGTAGTTCTCTGAAAGACCTTTCCAACGGGCTATCACGCGCCTAAAACAAAGGTCGCATGCAAAAGTTACGACCCCGAGAAGTTGAGGTACCAACTTACCCATAGGGGCCCACATGACTTTTGGTGTTTCACCTCCTAGGGTTAGGTTTTTGTATGTCTAGGGTTTTGGCATTCATGAGTAATATCAAAAAGACCACTGGAGCTTCATTGTAATCATTCTGCTCAGACGAATGCTCATAGCAGCCACATCTCTTCTTAGAGATAGCTACCACCATTCGAGCAAGTGTTTCAGTTCTGCAGTTTTACAGTTTCAACCTATTTCATTTATTCAATAGAAGATATTGTTCACTGGATATCTATGTTGTTCTTCATATCTCTTTGTTTATTATATTCAGTCTGTTAATCAGTTCGTTTCACTCCTAAATCTGGATCAGTGAGGCCCAAGAAGATGTGGAACTCTTTTACCATCTTTATGCCTATCGAATGGTAGATGACTTGGATCTTTGCTTGATCCACATGCACACCATGCTCGTTCACAATGTACCCCAGATATTAAATTCTTTGCAAATTGAATGAGCGCTTCTCTAGGTTAGTGTTAGAAATCATGAGAAAGAAGATCTATGGTGCTCCAACAAACCCGAATCTAGTAAGATAAACAAGTTGAAATATAATAACACCTTAATCATCAACATATAAGACTTAAGAGTGCACAACACAAGTATAGGATCCCTTAGGCAAAAGAATGAATAAGCTCACTTGAATGAGATGATTTTATAAATGAGGGACGTGGTTTATTTATACCACTACACTAGGGTCAAGGCACTAGTGCCAAGGAGGAGACTAGGCCAACCTTATGCTGAAATACAATAAAATGCAATTAAGTGTAATAATGGGTGTAACAACCCACAACTATTCACAAGTTGTGTTGGCACGTGGCCACAAGTAAAGGTTGACCAAAATATCTCAACAATTGGCATATAACTTGTGTTGCAGCAGGGTGGTCAACTCTTGTTGAAATTGCTTTGGATGCAATTCCTAGGTTCTACTGAAAATGAGGATGTTGTCAAGGCACGCAACCATAAAGGAGTTGGTTAATCGTCCCAAAATATCGTCCATCATCCTCATCAATGCCATAGAATATCATCCTTCATCCTCCATCCTCATGTACATCGTTGACACATTAGTCAAGCAAAAGGGCATTGCCATCCACTTGAAGAGACCTTATTTAGACTTGAAGGATGTCTTCGACACATCAATTGGCTAATTGGCACTTGGCGATAGCTTGAATTTAGATCAATCTGGTTGAAAAACTTAGTGCCTTTGAGTTGATCGAGCAGATTATCAATTCGAGGGATGGGTACCAGTTCATCAAGAAGGCTTGCATAGGGTGAGGACCTTGTTGGAAGGTCACCTTTCTGTATCAACTCTTGAATTTGGTGTTTGGTCTCCTCATTCTCTAGAAGAGAGACTCTGTATATAGGGCCATTGGACAAATGAGCACTTGATGTCAAATATATTGCATGGTTTACTTGATAGTGTAGAGGTACTCATATAGGTGAGGTCAAGATGTCTTTGTATTCTTCCACTTGTTGATCTGCCCGTATTTGCGGCATAGAGAGACCCCTGGAAAATGCCCTTGGCGGTCATGGTGATTTTCTTTACTTGCTTAGACGAGACCATGAAGTGGGAAAATTACCCAATTTGAGAGATTATCTTTTTTCATTGTATAAGAATGATAAGAGAGACTATGATAGTTGGGGCTACCTCTAATATCCTGTATAACTAAGCCACCTTGGGTGAAATTGTCACCATAGTGCCTAGTTTGGTAAACAACTTGATGCTTTCGCATATATGATTTTCCTAAAAGAACATAACAAACTTTAAGCAAGGTAATGTCACATAGTACCTCATCTTTGAAGTCTTGATGTCATATTGCAAATGACATTGCTATTTATGTGGATATCTCATCATTAGCTCAACCACCAATGGTTTATTGCTAGGGGCTTCACGTCATTAGTAGCGTTATCTTTTTGACAACGTTTATTGAGATCTAGTTCTTTTGGTTGTCATTGTGAACAATGAAATGTAGTGTTGTCCCCTTCAACCACATCTCTGTGAGTGGAAGAGGCACTCACCTTCCTTTGCTTAAATGATATGTTTTTCCCTATCCATGGAACTTTGTGATGTTGGGGCTGAATTTGAGCCGAGTCTTTAAGATTGGCCAATAAGGATTGTTAGGGGCAACATTCATCATTTTCGTGCCAATGGATTTTGTGGTGGTCACACCGCTTTCTTATGTCCTTCGACATCCCATTCTTCTTTTTTACATGTGGCTTTGATTGATTGTGTCGAGGGTGGTTATTTTTGATCTGTCCTTTGTTTTGAGAGTTAGGGTCGCCTTTGCCCTTCTTGCATTGTCGTTGATTTTTGACCTGAAGCTCTTTCGTACACTTTTGCCAATTTTTTTGTTGAATCTTGATGGTGTAATGGTAAGTGGCTCCCAACTCCAAAATTATATCCGGAAACTCTATTTTTGTTTGGATGTATCTGTGTAGGTCACTCTCGTATTTTAGAAACAAGTGTCGTTAGAGTCCCTATTCCCAATTTTGTATGCAGGGTATGGAGGTGTTATTGTACTCCGACATAGTTTGTTCTTTATGTTGGTTTATATGTTTAAAAAATAATTTATTTTGTATTTTTTAATGATTTCTGTGGTTTGCAGATTTTTTTTCGGTGTTTTTGTCGATGTTGTTGAGAAAATGTATTATAAACCTTGGTCGATTTTTTGTTGATGTCGATTTTTTCAATGATGATATAGACGGTACATTCAGGTTACATGGGTTTCCCTGTAGGCAGTTTGATCCCCAAGATGGCACTGTATGCAGAGAAGTTCATGGAGTTGAGGAATGGCCTCATTGTTAGACTTCCTTTCACAATGTGTCACTGGATGCATGCTCTTAGGATCCCTGTTGGTCAGTTGTGAGTTAGCTTGCACCGGCTTCAAGTTGAAGCCGAGCATCATATCTCACAGGCGGACAATATTTGCTAGCTATTCCATCTACAAGAGAGAGATGGAGGAGCATTTCATCTTTTTGTGCCCCATCCATTACAAGATCAGAGGGCAGTTTCACTGGCATTTCGGGGAGTTAGTGAATTTTGAAATCCTCCACTTTCTTCAGATACCCAGACCGATAGTGCCTAGCATTGCTCATGAGGGAGGTGCTTGGACTCCGTTCCCATTCACTGCAGTGACATCCCTCCAAATTCGATATTTCCAATACAATCACTTCTTTCTTTCTGATGCTCCCAGCAGACAGGGGCACCAAGAGATAGGAAGATAGCAGCAACATCTTTGTTGTTGTTGAGTTTTTGTACTTTGGAAAGTGGTCCCCTAGTGTTATTGAGTGCCTAGCAATAAAGGGGGAAAAGTAACCCTCACTCACTTTACTTTATGTTATAAAGTCGAAGTGACTTTATGAGCTTTTTAATCATAAAGTGACTTAAGGAACTTAAGTTAAGTGTGAGATCTAATCTCCACCCTTGATCTTGGTTGGCTAAGATCTAATCCTAGCCATTGGTTCCTAGGTTAGCCTAAGGATGAGGCTAAAGGAAAGGTGAAGGAGGGAAAAGGCATTCATTATTCACTTGAGAGTTAGAGTGAAGGAGAAGAAGAGGAGAAAGGAATTTGGAGAAGGAGAAAGAGGGGTGCACTTGTTCAAGGAGGAAGAAGGGCGCACTATTGGAGACAGGGCACATTTCCTTGAGGAGAAGGATGGGTGCACTAAGCAAAGAAGAAGGGGTGCACTTGAGTGAGGGTCCACAAGCTAAGAGGAAGGGCGCACTTGTTGAGAGAGGGTGTACAAGTTCAACAGCAGGCACAAATCTTCAAGGAAGAGGGTAGCAAAGAAGAAGGGTGCTAATCCCAAGGAGGGCATGCACTTCAAGGAGAAATTTTCTGCCAAGCTTGAGATCTTTTGGCTGTTGTAAATCAGGTTCCTTATGTTCATTTCTTTGCTGTAATATTTCTCTACGAGCTCCATAATATATTTCCTCTTCAACTGGTTTTCGCCAGGGGGAATTTTCCAGGGTCACGTTGACCAAAAATCCTTGAGTATAATTCGTGTGGTTTGCATATTTTACTTTCAGCATTAAAGTGTTAAAGATCAGAGTAGTGTTTCATGTTTTAATTACTGTTGTAAAGAATATTTGGGACAGCAAAAACTATGCCTAAACTAACCCTGACAGCAGCATTGAATGAGCCTAAAACCAAAGCTCTAAAGGCAGCCGTATATCAGTAAGAGAACAGTTCTGTTGTGACAGTAAAACAGTCCCAATTTTTCAGACCTGTAAGTGACCTTAATCAGTCCCATTATCAGTTGTAAATGCCGTCCTGTAGCAGCCTTAAAAGAGCCTTGAAAATCTTCAGTTGCTAGATCCATGAGATCAGTGAGACCCCGAGGAATCACCAGTGAGACTCATACAGAGATGTCATTTGTTCATTTTCTTGTGATATTTTCATTGTTTTTTGCCTTGCTGAGTCAAACTCTTGACTCTTTTGGTGTGCCAATTAATTCATCAAGTTGAGTGTGGTAACTATGATCATTGATGAGAGACTAAGTGCCTAAGATGGACGGAAGCCTGAAGTTATATTGACTGCAAATTCTGTAGTTAGTTTACATTGATACATGCAGCTCTCACCAATTCTCTATAAATGAGCAAAGATACTCTATAAATATGAAAATTGAAACATTCTACAAGGCCATAGGGTCTACTTGGGACCACATGTTGGCCAAAGTTCAAACATTAACAACAATACAAAATAATATTATAAAATGTGGATAGGCCTATATTGGCCTAAAATCTGTGAATACACTCCATTACTTGGTCTTCTAAAGAGTTTCAATGTTGGAAATGCACATATACTAAACTGTGTTCAACATTCCACCATTGCCTTAAAAATAGGATGGAAGTAAAAATAACTACAATTGCCTTAAAAATAGGATGGAAGTAAAAAAGACCTACAGATTGAGAAGAAAACCCAGAGGAGAACATGCTTTTGCAAGGAAAAGTGTCAAAATGACTTCTGCCTCACTTGGTAAGTAGTAAACTGTTAAATTAATTTGAATCTATTGAATTATTTCTTATACATTAAAAAATAATTGGAAATAAAGCTTACACTTTGACTGATTGTATATACAGCCATAAAGTTAGATCAGAGAGAGGGTGCCCAAGAGGCTAACACTTGCTTAGATGAAGTTCCCTACACCTTCGAAGGGAAGTTAACTGATGTCTAAAGGAATTCGACATGAGAAGGCATCTACACTAACTGTAGCTCCAGTATTAGAATCCACCAAGATAGTTTGGGCTTTGATGTCATGAAAATACACAGATATGACGCAAGATATAAAAGGATCCAAGGATAGGATATTTTTATCTGCTCTAAAGTACATACACCAAAAAAATAAGTTTTAAGGAGAATTGATAACCTAAGTATACTTGTCTTATTTGCACTATGAATAAAAATGCTAAAAAGGAGGTTAGAAAGAAACAAAATAAGAAATTATATGAATGACCAGCATTGTCCAAAATAGGTAAGTGGTGTTAGATTTTTAGGGTAAGAAGAAAACAGTAGTCTCTTTAATTTTCAAAGCAAATTACCTTTAGATCTGATGTACAGAACAGCATATAGGGAAGAATAGAACTCTGATCTTTAAACAATAAAGTTAGATCTCTAACAGGAAGATAAAAACCCTACTTTAAGAGTGATACTCCAATCCTCTAAATAAGACACAGTTTTCCAATAGAAGATCTATAACAGAACTCAGAAGATTTTAAACCAAAACAGAGAAGCATAAACTCTTCCTTTTATAACAGCAGATCTATTTTGAAATTCTGAAGCAAACAGTATTTGAATGACCTTTCACATGTAACAGTAGAACAAGATTTCAAATCTGAAACAAATAGTAAAGAAGACCTCTTCAAGTGTAACAGCTGATCATAATAAACAAGA
>JASDQU010279108.1:0-14824 GCA_032191745.1 Picea mariana
GTTGGGCGAGGCGAGAGTTTTATAACTTGTGAAATTGTGAATCGCGATTTCTCAATTTAACTGGGGCCGTTGATCGCTCAGCAGACAGGTGGCACAAATCTGGAGTCTCGTGAGATCGGTATTCGGGGTTTTCAACCTCAGGGAACACTTGCATCGTGGATTCGCGATCAGCGAAATCTTGGGGTGACGTAGCAGTGTGGGACCACGAGACTTAGTGGAGGACAGGTGGCCTCACATCGGGGATCGGCGCATCGTTAATCGGGGTTTTGAAATACAAATGCTCGGCATCGTGAGTGGCGATACCCCGAGGTTTGACCGTTGACCATCGGCATTCGGGGCTCAGCGGTTGAGTGACCGAGAGCAGTGTTACGAGCCTCGCGATATCGCGAGACCTGATCGCCTGATTTGTGAAGGGAGAATCACCGGTAGTATTTATGTGGGTAAAAGGACTCCCGAGGGAGTTTGAAGAGTTGTTAACTCTTCGGGCCGTGTTATTGAAGGTCCTGGTGAGAGTGACTGCGCCGTTGGGGCAGGTTGCGTCATTAGCTCATCCTGAGCCACTCAGGCCGTGTGTGCCTCCTGTACTGCTTTCTGCAATTCTTGACTTATGTGCTAGTTCATCGCCTTTTGCCTTCATCTACACATTATTCTCTATGAGGGTCTCCACGACCTGTGTTGTAACATGCTCCTTCAAAACTTCTATTGTTTCTAAGTGTGCATGTTATGTGTTGTATTTTCCCATTTCTAGCACTGTTATCATTTGTTCTTATTCATCTTGTAGGGGCTCCAACTAAGTCTATCATGATTGTTTCTCCTCTTGTGAGGCCTTTACTTCCACCTGCAAATTTTTCATATCCTGTGCAACCCTCGGTCTCAAGGATATGGCCATTGTCTTCTTCCTTTGCTTTAGGTACCGAACTGAAATGTTCATATTTTCTTCTCTCTGCTCCAACTGTTGGATTCTCTCATCTTCTGCTAGACTTGTCCATAACTGCATGGTATTTTCATAGAGTTCTACTATCTCCTTAACTTCTAGTGCAAGAATATATTCTTTTTCAGTTTCATGTTGTTGTCTTTCTATTATGACTTCTTGTGGGGTAGTGGGTGTTATTTTCTCTACTAATTCTCTTATTTCCTTCTTGTACCCATCCATCTCCTATGAGATCTTCTGTATCTTCTTTTCTACGCTGATTTCCCCTGCTAATGTGCTCTCTAGAATTGTCTAGAAGAATTCTTCAAGTATTTCCTCCAATCTATATATGCAACATTTGTCTTCTTCGTGTTTCATTCGCACCTCTGTGAGAACGATATCCACCACTTCCTTAGCTTCCCTAGATGTTTCTAAATTTGTGGCATACATCCTTGATCTGGATTGTATCTCTTGTTCCACACTTATTTGCAATTTATATAGGGACTTTGTTGGAATCATGGATAGCACTAAGTCCAATTGTTCAACATCCTTCATGGTTCATTGCGCGTTGCCCTCATCTACTTGTAACATACTCTAACATATCTAGAATGTCCCGTTCCCCATTGTTTCGGTCTAGACTATCTCTTTCTCTTCCTGAATTGGTGCCTGATGAATTGTTCTTGATTGATGTGTGACAGTGAGTTGTAAAATTTCCATCACTTCTTTAACTTCCATAATATTTTTCATGAGTTCTCTCTGAGATTATATGACATAGAGTGCTTCCTATACTCTATCTTGTACATGTGAAAAAACTCATGAAAACTTGAGTAGATGTTGGTGCTAGGAACCTAGAGCTTAAAAGCAAGCTCCCATGTCATCATTCAACAATGATCAAGTACAACATACCTATCTACAAGTTCAAAAAGGTATGTCATATTCTTATGTGTAGTTGGATATTTTTGTCTACATGAGATATGGTTATGGGAGATTGAGGATTTTCCCTAGAGAGGTTGTTGGTTGTATGGCACATATTTTATGATCTAGATCTACAGAAATACAGTGTCGGTTATGTTAAGTACTTGTCAGTAAGGTTATGGTACTTTTTTGATGACGTATATCATGGGTAATGTGATACTAGTTAGAGGTATATCATTGATCTATTGATGCATATTCTTGGCACGTGTCTAGAGGTATTATTGTTGCATTATACTTGTTGTAGTGAATGGTTTTGAGGCAAAAATTTTGTAGTACATGGCTCGTACATGTGTGAACTCTATTGATATATATTGAGGTGTACAAATGGTGATCTTGATATATTGTTAGTGGTTAAAATCATGAAGATGGGTGTCTATTTTGCTTGTTTTATGAGAAAAAAAAATTACTTTTTCACAAGTTCTTCAACTTATGGTATACAAAAGTATTTTTTTTTATTTATAATTTCACTTTACAGTAAAAACAAAACTTGTGAAGAATTTTGTTAGCTTTCCACTAACTATTTTTTAATTATTTTTTATTGAGATTTGATATGTCAATTTCGCAATTGTTTAACAATATGTTCTTTAAACATTAAAGGAATGATAATGAATTGTTTTTTCCCCCAACAATGTATCTATTATTAAACTTTTGTTTTTGAAAAATGAAATACACTGAAACAATCTACAAAGACTCTATTTTATGATGACTATAATTTTGAATCTAACGGATGAATATTATAATTTCTAGAATTTTTTGAAGTTGACCAAGCTGACAATGTTGCAGATTTTAAACACATGTTTTCCCCCACCTTGTAGCTATCTTAATTTTTACTTAAAAGTAAAATCTAAAAATACCCTTTTGAAAAGAATAGTTTAAGGATTATGAATATAGTTTTTCCTAAATTTTCCACTGTGTAATTTTAGAGATATAGATATTTCATTTCACTGAATCATAATGTCACCTGAAAATATAATGCAGTAATGTTTTTAAAAATTTAAATAAAATTAGATAAAAATAATGAAAATGAAAACAAATTATATCCATTGAAAGTAGATTCAATTTTGCAAATGTTGGTATCAATTCCAAAACTAAATTCTGAGTATTTGCAGGAGCCTGCAACCTCCAAAGTTCAGGTAAGCTAAAGGGAATTCTCAAGTTCCTGTAAACAATCCCATTCACTGGTTTTCAGTCGAAAGAAAGTTTTTTCGGCCAAAATATGTAATTCAAACGGAATCCGTAAAAAATAAACGGTTTCCTATCTTTTCGGACGAAACAATTATTTTTCAGCCGAAAGGTGGGTGAGAGAATTTTTTCAGCCAAAAACAATGAAGAGACATGTTGTTTCATTTCACTTGGTGCCAAATCTTATAAACACGCTTTCAGTCGAACCAATTTAACACAATTCACTCGCTTGTTTCATGGTTTTGTAGAGCACCTAAACAAAGTTTTGAATCATCTTTCTTGTTTTTTTGAACAAGGTAGTTGATGTTTTGAATGCAAAAAAAAAAAATGAAGTTCAAGTTTTTATTGGAACAACAATTTATATATTGAAGGCTAAATGTTGAACATTTTTTCAAGGTGAAGGCTTTGTTGAACATTTTTTCAAAGTGAAGGCTTTGTTGAACATTTTTTCAAGGTGAAGGTTTTGTTGAACATTTTTTCAAGGTGAAGCCTTTGTTGAACATTTTTTCAAGGTGAAGCCTTTGTTGAACATTTCTTCAAAGTGAAGCCTTTCTTGAACATTTATTCAAGGTGAAGCCTTTCTTGAACACAAAATTATTGATATTATTTTTTAATAATTTTTGTGACAATGAATTTTTTCTAAGATTATTCTGAAATGTTGATTTTTTTTAAAAATTTTACAGATAACTATACTCATGGGAAACATAATTTTGTGCAATAGAAAATTTGATTGCACTCTAGATGAAAATCACCATAACGAACAAAGGAAAGAGCATTATTGGAGAAATAAACGAGAACGTGCAAATATTGAAGAAAGAAACGATGATGATGTAAATAGATATTTTCAACAAGAAGAAGTCAAACCAGGTATGCATGCACATATTGTCTATATTAAAAGTATAGAATTCAAATTTAAATTATTTTTTAATATAATTGATTGTAATTCTGATTTGATTTTTTTCAAAAAACATAAATAGATTTGTCTCATAATGTCGATGAAGTCGTTGAAACCGAAATTGAAGAAGAAGTTGAATCACCTATAGGTATGTACATAAATTTAGATAGTACAATATGAACACTTGTATATAGTTTAGTGAATTTATGTTCAGGTTTTGTTTTTTAATTTTAACTTTAAATTGAAATATGGAGGAAAATTTATCAACATCAATGATGAAATATTAGAAAATGTTGATACTGACAAATTTGGGAAAAAAGAAGTTGAGCATTATATAAGATATCGAACTAAGAATATGTATAATACTTTTTTCAAAGATGAATTAGTAACAATACAAGCTCAACTTCTACTCTGTATAATAAAGTCAAGAAAATTAAAAGAAGCTACATCATTATTGGGTATTCAAAATTAGACAAAAGATACAAAGGTGAAACAGAATGTCTTTGACAATATAACTAGTGTATTAAAATCTTTTGAAAAATCTCGAAAAAAAGATGTCAGTGTTGCACGTAGAGTGATACAAACAACAGTTGTTTCATATAGAAATATAAAATATTGTTTGACACAACACATGGAAAAAGTGATGGGAACCTCAAGAAAAACATTGTATAAACATAGAAAATTTCGATTGCAAATAGATGAAAATGATGAACTTGCTTGTTGGACAGTGATTTCTAGACAACCCTACAAAGATAGACTTGCAGAAAATGTTAAAGAATCTTCCCATAATTGTTGGTTGATAGAATATCTTGTTTCACCACATACAAGGGATGTGTTGTGATGAAGAATAGCATGAAAACAATATGAAGAACATCCAAAACATGTATTTCCAATGACACAAATAGAATTGTTCAATAAGTTCAAAGAAGAGCACAAAGAAGTTAAAATTTCCATCAATACATTTGTGCAACAAAAACCATGGTTTGTTAGACCCATCATTGTTCGTGACACTTGTTTTTGTCATTATCATGTATAATTTGAGTTATATTACGACACTTTTCTTGATTTTAGTAAAACTTTATGGCCAAGTTCACCTCCTCCTTCCACATTCTATTCTTTAATATTTGAAATTCTATGTGAAAGAGAAGGTGATGAATTATTCTACCAAAAAAAATGTGTTGGTGGAAAGAAATGTGATCATTGTGGAAATATAAGTTTGTTTCACTCAAAGTATCCTATTGATATGAATGATCAATCATTTTCTAATATAACAGTCAATTGAAAGAGATATGAATATATCAACACGGCTCCACATTCTTCAAATGTTATTTCCAAAAGGATTGATTTGAAAGTAGATAAAATCTATGTGATAGATTTTTTGAAGAAGTTTGAGGAAGAAATTTATAAATACACCAATCATTCACATAGATCTCGATGGAAAGACCAACAATTCAAGCAATCCTGTGAAGTGTTTCCACCAAGGACAATTTTGTATGTAGTTGATTTTGCAGAGAATTACGCATTCGTTGCACAAAAAGAACTACATAGTGAATATTATCATTTTGATCAAGTCACTATATTTGTACATGTTCTATATAGACATGCTCAATAGAGTCTTGATAACATAGAAATCACCAATGACAATTGGCATGTTATTAAAGAATAGCACTTTTATAGAAGTGATGATCAAGCACACAACACATATTATGTACAACATTATTTTGATAAATTTTTTGATTCATTGAAAGAATGCGAGATCGGATTCGATTGACATTGGATATAGTCATATGGATGTGTGGGTCAGTTCAAATCTTCATGATCATTCTATTGGTTGTGTCGTCTTCATAAGAAATCAAACATTACACATTATTGGAATTTTTTTGAGACTGGTCATGGAAAAGGAGAGTACGATGGTGCAGGGGCATGTATAAAATGAGCACTTTGAAGGTATCAGATGAACCCCCATGCCAATCAATTTGAATTTGCTAATCAAGTTGTTGAATGGTGTAAAATGGCATTAATCCATGAAAATAATCCATCAATAGATGTGCGTAGGTGTGTCTATATATACATGTTACACATGTACACATGATATTTGTATTCACGTGATCAAATTTATATGATCTTCAATCATTTTCTTGATAGATTTCAAGTTAATAAGTTATTTCTTGTGCAGGTTTTTTTGGTATGCTGGAATCCAAGATGTAAATAGATCAATCCCATATGAAGCTGGTACAATACATGGGACATGAAAAATTCATTTAGTTAAACAAAACGCTATCAAAATGTGTTTGCATTTGATAGAAGAAATGAGTCTTGTTTTTGTTCAGTTTGCATAGAGGACACAGAATCCATAGAGATTTCTGAAAACAAAAATGCGGAATATGTTAAAGCTTGGAGACATACCGAGCTTAATATAAAAGGGAAAATTCCACTTGCAAGCTCAGATGAGATGGAATCAAATGAAACTATAGTGTTAGTTGATGGTGATAGAGTTTTTTATCTTGTTAGAGAAGGTAATTTTTATGTTACAATTGTTTGAAAATATATTTGTTAAATATTTAAACAACTTGTAGATGTACTTGTAAGTTGGATATATAAAATTTATATATATAGTAGACGAGTTTAATGGAGCGTGCATGTGTTCTAATCTAACACAAACTACTTGTTGGAACATATCAAATTATTTGCAGGAAAAGCATATGACATGTTAACTCAAATGGCATTGGATATTCATAATGAATAGACTATACTATTAATGAATCAAATAAAGTAAGTTGTTGTGTTCAATATGGAGTTGCTAACCCATGATCTCTTATGCATAAGATGAATCCAATCACTTCTTAATAAAGAGTGTTTTCCATATATAAATTACATTACACTAATGTCTAGTCATAACATCATGCATGTACATACCCATCAACTTATATAGGGTAATAATATAAGTTTATATTATTATTATTATTATTAGCTTATATCAGTTCATATCATATTAGTCTCCCGTGACTACCAATTCTTTTAAACCATAGTTATGTGCATGGCTATTGTGCATGAAAAATTGTCATGCACAATAGTCATATGGCTATTGTGCATGTTGATTTGGCATGCAGAGAACTGTTGGGGCATGCACAGAATTGGTTCCCAACAGTTTTGTGCATGCCGAATTGGCATGCATAACAACCATAGGGATTTTGTGCATGTCAAATTGGCATGCACAGCAGCCATATGGCTAATGTGCATGCCAATTTGGCATGCAAAGAAGCCCCAAGGAAAAGCATATGACATGTTAACTCAAATGGCATTGGATATTCATAATGAATACACTATACTAGTAATGAATCAAATAAGGTAAGCTTTTGTGTTCAATATGGAGTTACTAACCCGTGATCTCTTATGAATAATATGAATTCAATCACTTCTTAGTAATGAGCTCTTTCCATATATAAATTACATTACACTAATGTCTAGTCATAACATCATGCACGTATATACCCATTAGCTTATATAGGGTAATAATATAAGTATATATTACTATTATTATTTTTAGCTTATATAAGTTCATATGATATTAGTCTACCATGACTACCAATCATTTTAAACCATAGTTTTGTGCATGGTTGTTGTGCATGCCAATTTGACATGCACAAAACTGTTGAGGCATGCACAGAACTATTCCCAACAGTTTTGTGCATGCCCCAACATTTCTATGCATGCCAAATTGGCATGCACAGCAACCATAGGGCTTTTGTGCATGCCAAATTTTCATGCACAGAAGCCCCAAGGAAAATGATATGACATGTTAACTCAAATGGCATTGGATATTCATAATGAATACTCTATGCTAGTAATGAATCAAATAAGGTAATATTTTGTGTTCAAATTTGAGTTACTAACCCATGATCTCTTATGCATAACATGAATCCAATCACTTCTTAGTAATGAGTGATTTCCATATATAAATTACATTACACTAATGTAATGTCATAACAACATACATGTACATGCCCATCATCTTATATAGGGTAATAATATATTCTAAGTATGATCAATTTTCATGTCAATATCTAAATACGATATCACCATTAAGTGGTGTTGGTCTCAAAATTAACAAAAACTAATAAAAACTAAGAAGCAATTAACATTTGTCTCAAAACTTCAACTCTAAACCATTGCTGAGATATATCTCTTCATACCCAGAAAAAAAAAAGTCAAATTTTAAATAAAATATATCTACAAATTTTAAATAAAATGTACACATACCATTTTAGATAAATAAAATAAATTGTGATTAAAGAAAAATTGGCATACCAAAACTCTTGAAGTTTCCTCTTCCAAAATCCATGTGCTCATTTTCTATTGATAATTTAAACATCGTTGTAACAATAAAAAGAAAACCCAATAACACATATTAGCATATACTTTATTAGAAAATATTTTAAATATGTTTAACTTTATTAAATAACAATGAGAAAGGAAAACATACCCAAGAAGATCATCAAGATTAAAATAACCATTTGAGAAAGAATAACATACCCAACGAGATTTCCACAGATCTAAGATTCAACAATTTCATCTTCCAAAATCCATGTGCTCATTTTCTACCAATAATTTAAACATCATTGTAACAATAAAAAGAAAAACCAATAAAACATACTACCATATACTTTGTTAGCAAATATTTTAAAGATATTTAACTTTATTAAATAACAATGAGAAAGAATAACATACCGAAGAAGATCATCAAGATTAACATAACCATGTGAGCAAGAATAACATACCCAACCGGAGTTCCATAGGTCTAAGATTATTTCTCTCTCTAAATATTATCACTTCCAAAATAGTTACTCTCCATATTAAGCCATTATTTTCATAAATCTTTAATTTTCTTTTATAACCAAATGTTTTTTCAACATTGCCTACATGATCTAAACAAAGTAAGATAATATCTAGCAAATTTTTAAAGAGAAAAATTGTGTTCTTGTAAATTCTCTTGTGTACATGCAGAAAGTTCACAAATCTCCATATTAATCCATTCTTCAAGGAAAATACTTATCCATTCTTCAAGGAAAATACGTATCTCCTCTTCTTCAATGGAATAGATGGAATAGTGGAATTCACTTCATTGTATGCAAAAAACTCATCTCCATATTACACCATTCTTGGACACGAAGGCAAGGAATGCAATCGAAAAAAATTTGCATTTGTGGGATAGAGTTTGTTCTCAAATAATCAAATGATCAAGTTCAAAATTGTCTGCATCATGATCTAAAGTTTAAACATGTATAAATAAGATCATGTAATCATATTTTTAAATCTAGAATAGTTTGGGTTGAATCATGATATAATATTAAATAAGATCAATATCCAAGTGAATTTAGAATCTTTCCTCTTTTGATGTGGCAGATCTATATTTTGTTCTCATATAATCAAATACTAGATTTCAAAATTAGATTTCCATCATTATCTAAACATAAATAAGATTGAATGTACCATTTTAAACGACAATAAACTTATATAGGAGTTCTATATATTTCAAAATGATTGGTCGAAGCATTGAGAAGTTATATAGAAAATAATTGAGTAGCCTTTCTATGAATAGGACAGTCTTAATTAAAAATTTTATCAAACACAAATTTGAAAAAAAGTAAAAAAAAATATGCATATTCAACACAAATAAGATTGAACACTTATATATAAAAGGCCTAGCATATAAAAAAAATAAAAAAAAAAACCTCACTAATGTGCAATGTACATACATTTAATTAAGAATCATCCAGAATAGATGCATACTCCTCAATACCAATATCTCGCACTCTCTTCTCCACATTTCCATATAACACATTTCAAATTCATACATTTGAAAATTAAATTTAAATGATTTTAACAAATTAAATTGTAGTTTTAAATTTTTAAACATGTAATACATGTGGTGTTCCAACCTAAATATCATCAACCATAGAAAAGGATGTCATTCCCATGGTCATTTGAGTCACAGTATTACCCACCATACCCTAAGATTCAATAAATTATGTATTGTTTAAGACATTTTTCTTTTAAATTAATAATTTAAATGACATTGCAATTTTCATAGATAAATAAATTTGTTTTCAACATGCAATGATACCTGTGAACTCCCACCCTCTTAAAACTCTCCCAATGAGAATTGGGACAAGCCTGCCCAAGTATTGGGAGATAGAATAGGAATATGTGTTTACATCAATACAAAAAAATAAAAATCATGCATGTTGATTATTCAACAAGTTCTGATGTTTGGACAACTAAAGTGGATATTTTTAAGGACATACCTAATTCAACCCTTCCAAATTTAAGCTCAATGAATCAAGTCCCATATTCATTGGAGATTCATTTAAAAAATGACCAAACTACAATGAATGACAATAACAACCCAATTATTTTTAAAGATACAATGATATGTATCTAGAACTACAAGAAAACTATCCTCAAATGCATGAAACAATTACTAACTGTAACACATACCAATCCAATGTTTGGTTCATCATTTTGAATTAACTCCTTCAAACTATTACGACAACATTTTTCATACTCACGTATATCCTCTATGGACATGGAATCTATCTCCTCATCTGATTTGTAAATAAAATTAACACGAGAATTGGCTTTAATTCTCTGACGGTTCAAACCAACATCAACAACATAAAAAGTTGATTCTAAATTTTCCCCGATTACATTCTTGACCTCCTTTCCAACATTTGATGTAGCTCACTTCTATGAATGTGAGGAAAATGCTCCTATTGGAAGAGATAGAAAAGGTCGTGGAGGCCTCTGCAATACTGTATTTCGGTATGCCCATTTTCGATCATATGTTCATCATTTACCAACCCCGTAATAACTGGATGGTAAGCTAGTATAATCAAGGTGCATGCCCATGAAAAATAATGCATAAAAGAGTCTAGGAAAGTAATGTGGAACCTCATCATTCCACAACAACTTCCCATACGCTGCCAAAAATCTATTATAAAGGTGTCATGTTATGTTGAGGTGCTTAAAATATTGCACCTTCAACATCTTTCGCTTTGGCCCCTCTTTGAAATTAAACATGGAAATTACATCTTCTTTTGAAACTCTATTTTTTACTACTTCTCATTTATCAGGGCCCATCACCTCTTAATTTTGTCTCCTCATCAAATCGATAAAACTATTAGTCGTTGGCCCCATCTTTTGATATGCATCCATAAAGTTCTGCAATGAATGCAAAACAATCTCCAATATTTGCTTATTCTCTCGAGGGATATCCAAGCACCTCAAATCATTTTTCATCATGCTTTTAATACATGAGCATCGTTCGAGGGTCATCGTTTCAGTATATCCTTCCCAAGGAAACTCATCACCAACATCTGAGGGATAGGTGGACATAGGTATGTAATCTTTTGTTTCTTGATAACACCCCCTAAATCCACCTTCACCCTCTTCACCAACATTGGAATCTTCATTATAATCACCCTCTATTTCATTATCTTCTCTTGCAGTAAACTCATCTTCTACACATAAACATTTCAAACTAATTACAACATTTAATAGAAATAAAAAACTTAAAAATAAAAAAAAATAAGCATATATATATATATATACACACAAAAACAAAACAAAAAAAATTACTGAACATATTTTCTTGTCGTGATGCAGTCCATGCATTCTCTAGTGTTGAATCATTAATGTGTAACATATCTAAGAAAGTTGCATCCATAGCACTATTTTAAGCACATTCTCTACATGATCTATTCACAGATTCATTTGATAATCTCCTCCTTTGACTAGATTGCTTTCGGTCACTACTAGTTTCCCCTCCCAAGTTTTCATGCCTTGTTGAGATACGGGTCTTCGACATCCTCAGAGTCTTAGTCAAAGAAGGGGTTCCTCTTACTCTTTCATTGGATAGCCTAGAGCATTTGTAAGACATTTTTGGAGACTCTTGTCTCAACATCTCGCCTCGATCTAGATATCCTTTGAAAATCCATGAATATGAAAGTTCATAAGTTATAGAAACATAAAATGGAAATATAATTTATAAAACAACTTGAAGGCATTTAAGCATTATAACAACTTCAAAGCATCAAAGACATATATTGAAAAAACTAACAACTACTTTTTTTACTATGATGCTATATATAATGAACATGAAAATATTTAAATATAAAAAAATGTAACATGTAGAGGATAATCTATATGTATGTGTAAATTCTAAAGGATAATTTATAAGATAATCTATACGTGTAACATGTAGAAAGTAATTTTTTTATAATGTTTATTAAAGATTTATTTAAATTATTTTTAAGATTCCTACCAAAGTGAACTTGTTGTGGTATATCTGGGATAAGGAGACTCATCCTTAGTGTACCAAAGCATAGGACAATTCTTGTGTCCCACTCTTCAAGAATAATTAGTAAAATATAGTATGAGACTAGGGATGGATAGAAATAACGAGTAAAAACTATTATGTTTTGTACTCGTTATCCCTCACCTAGGGCACAATTTTTTCTACCACCATCAAAATCCTAAACCTATGGTTCTAAGCCAAGGTTCTAAACCTATATGGTGATGCAATATGAAGGAAATCTAATTTAACTAGTACCTTATTGAATATTGAGATATAGGATATATGAACTTGCAAATTACTTAAAGAACTTTAATAAATGCATCTAATAAAATTGAAACAAGGAAAAATAACATAAAATTACTTTATTGGTATCAGTGTCAGCTTTTTCTTTGGGCATGTCCAAACCTTGACTTGACTTATCACTCATTTCAATAATTATTTTGTTATCTAATTTTGGGTTCTAATGCTAATTTTCATTAGAATATTTCAATCTATCGAAGATCAAGGAACACATAACATCATGGAATCATTGGAATGGATACATCCTCTGCCCCACCCACCACCCTGGGAATATATTAAGGTGATATACACTCATCCTAAATTGTTCCATTTTGAGTCTTAGAGTCATTGATGGAATCGTATGGAATAAAGGGAATCGATGGGACTAGAGCTTCACATGGGGAAGATTTTAACAAACCAGTGATAGTAAGATACCCTTTTTGTAGAAAACGTATACATATCATAGGTAATAGTACCACTCTTTCACGAGTAGCAAGTTGAACCTAATTGAAACATAGTAGTAAGGCCATAGTAGATATTTCTCCATATTACAAAGATCATGAGCTTCTACATAGCTAAGATAGTGTAACCAATACAGTATCAGCGTTAATAAAAGTGAATAGAAATGGTAAACATACTCCATTCGTACTAGTAGATATCAATAATATGAACACCACTATTAGTATAGGCTATAACTCTAACCCTTACCTGTTGCACTCATTCAAGCTCCTGATTAGTACTAAGAGCTTATATGTGTTGCTTTCTCATTGATTAGTACAAGTCCATTGCATCATGTTCAATAAGGGTCATACAATCAAGCTCTCTTTTATAGAAGAGTAAGTCCATGATGTGTTGTTACTGAGTCCTTTGGTCACTACTGATATGATAGTACCGTATAATATAATTAGCATGATGTTCTCACCAAATGATGTTGTCGGTTATTAGAAAAGAGTATAGTATATACATCATAGTGAATTAAGCACAATGATCATACCACAATTGTGAATGATTAAAGTTTGTCATATTTCTAAATATTAAATACATATTCATGGCACACTATTTGATGGTTTTTTCAAGTAATTTAGGACCTGATACAATTCTAGAACCTAATTGATGGTTTAAGTCCTAGAACAACTTTGATTCGTTGTTGGAACATTTCATTTCCCAAGTGCTAGTATTTAAGGGTTTGTTGATTCCCTGGTTTAACACATAGAATATTTAAATCATTTAGCATAAATATAATATACACACACTAGAGTATAATATATTTTCACTTAGAATTAAAATGATTCATTTTAAAGTTGGAAACAGTGACAATGACCTATATTATCCTATATGAAATCTAATGGTATATTACCTTATATGAAATCTATTGGTGTATTCTTATATTTAGATGTGTAGATAGGTGAAGTAAATAAGAATATGATATTGTTTAATATTAACTCATTTATATCACTATTTTGAATGGGTAAACACTCGTTGTTTTATGGAGAACTAATCCCTTCACTTTCATATGCATGGTTAATATTTCACCTTAAAATCAACACTTCTTAAACTCTAATGACAAATTTCTATTGGTTTGAAGAATTTCAATATTCATGGTATCTAGTTTCTCTTTGCACGAATCAGATTGTTGATAACCCACACACTTATAATTAATTTGTATTTGATTGTAACTTGTGAGATTGGTTTTGGGAAACAAGGATACATCAATATCTTTTCCATGCACACTAGATTTACATCAATCTTTGGAAAATAGATTTACATGCACAATTTGAATTCAATGTGATGAATTTGTTGTGCTTAATTCACTGTGATTTTTAAGTACAATGAATTAGAAAAGAGTTTATTATATATATCAAAGTGAATTAAGCACAGTGAATTCACTGTTTTTAATTCATTATGCTTAATCAGAAAGACTATGCTATTTGGCAGAGGCAGTAGACCTTGACAATATTTCTATCTGGAATTAGGGTTGGAAGGAAGAAAATAGGATAGGCTTGCAAGGGGAGGAAGTAGAATGTTGGAATCTGTTAAGCCCTAATGCTGGCCCATTACCCCTTAATTGGGGCATATTAGATTAGTAATGTTATTTTATTTATGTCAGCTTTAGGCCATTAGTTGTAATTTAGATTAGTAATGTTATTTTAATTATGTCGGCTTTAGGCCATTATTTGTAATTATACCTCCTAGTCTCCTATATATACCAAGGAGACATTTTCATTTT
>JASDQU010279113.1:657-13846 GCA_032191745.1 Picea mariana
AGGGGCCAATAGTATTTAAGGGCTTTTGTTGGGAATATTCATAGTTATGAACCAGGGTCAATCTGTAATGGTCAATAGAATCAGAATCCCTCAAGACCAATAAGAGTAGACAGAGAAAGGGAACAAAACCAACAAATGGTTTTGTTGTCGACTGATTGGAAGGAAATAGGATTGATCATATGAGATCTATGGAGGAAGTATCAAAAGAATACGGGATCAGATGACCACAAGGTGAAAGGATGTGACTCTAAAGAGGGGATTTTGATACTATGGAATCTCACAAAGGCAGAGATTGAAAGCTGGGTGAAGACAAAGGAGCTAGAGTTTGCGTAGAAAGATAACAGAAACCCAAAGTTAACATCGCAAAAATATCTGGACAAGTACGTATTCACCGACTTGGATGAAATATTTTTCTGTGATTTCCCACACATATTGCAGGAGTGGATCAAAAGATTGAAAGACAACCATCCGACAAATCGAATCAGACAACTAGAGTGGAATCTCAAAGAGATCGCACAACTACAATGAGTTGATTATAAGTTTACGCGTGTATTAGATTTCTGGTTAGACGACATTGTTGTTGGATTTATCACAGAGTTTGCAGTAGATACTGTTAGAAACATTATTTGTCTTGAACTCAAAAATACCCAGGTCTGCAGGGTACACGGGAAGCACCCCAGCGCAACGCGGGAGAATCTCTTTCTGATCTTAAGCTAAGCGAGCAGGTGAAGTTTTGACGTCAGCAGCTGAGATCCACCTATAGAATTGATCGACATGCATCAGGATTTCGGGGCTGTCAAGTTGCCTGGGATTTAGCACGAAGGGTAACGCCCATAGTTCAAGGCAATTCTGGGTCGTCCAATTCAGTTGAGACAGGTGGCAATCAATCGGCGTATCAGGGATTGGCGTTTCGGGAGACAAGGAGCCTCCCATTCTTTACAGCTGAAATTGCCGATCAGCGAAACCTCGAAAGCATCTTTGGAGCCAAGCCCATGGTACTAGCGCTAGGTCACATCAAGCGAGCCTGTAAATAGGGGGTAGCCCCCTTTATAATAACGAATACTATTTGGGCCGTCCATCCAAGGGACGCGTGGTGCGGGATCTAGTCGCGTCGTCTTTTTGACAGTCACGAGTTTGAAGGGTGAAGGTTTTATGTCGTTGTCCTATGTACCGATCTTTCCCAAGAAGCCATGCCAAAGGCGGGCCCATAATATCGAGGAACAGCCTCAACCATCCATCCAAAGGGAACACCTGGCGGCCAATTGAGCCATCTCGGCGTTTCGCTCATCGTGATTTCAAAAAGAAGGGATTAGCTCTTTCCCATTTGTGAATGCCGAAAGCACCTTGGGAATAAGCATGTGGTCACAGCCCGTGGTCACTTGGGGAAAGAAAGGAGCTGTGTAAAGAAGGCCAAAGACGCCAAGTTCAGTTACAGAGGGGATCATCGTAATCTCTAGGCGCCATCGGATCCGATCTCAATACTGTTTCTCGCTTGGAGTCAATGAAGGCAAGAACGGGTGGTTGAATCCTCCTTTCATTCATTAAATGTAAGGTATGGAGGGTCTGGCAAGCGGTCTGCTCGAAGGGGTCCTATGTACCGATCTTTCCCAAGAAGCCATGATGAAGTCCTCGACTAGATAGAGAAGTCTGCACACGCTAGCCTGGCATTTAATGGCTCAGCTACCCTCATTACAGGAGCCATGCGCAGTTAAGGTAGCACTTGAAGAAGGATATTAGTACAAGCCTAACTGAAGGGACACCAAGCCTTGGGCGACTGAACACACCTCTGTGAGATGAATTTTCCTAAGTATATAGACTCAGTCTTGGTATTTTGTANATGAAGTATTTTTCTGTGATTTCCCACACATATTGCAGGAGTGGATCAAAAGATTGAAAGACAACCATCCACCAAATCGGATCAGACAAATAGAGTAGAATCTCAAAGAGATCGTGCAACTACAATGAGTTGATTATAAGTTTACGCGCATATTAGATTTCTGGTTAGACAACATTGTTGTTGGATTTATCACAGAGTTTGTAGTAGATACTGTTAGCAACATTATTTGTCTTGAACTCAAAAATACCCAGGTCTGCAGGGTACACGGGAAGCACCCCAGCGCAACGCGGGAAAATCTCTTTCTGATCTTAAGTCAAGCGAGCGGGTGAAGTTTTGACGTCAGCAACTGAGATCCACCTACAGAATTGATCGACATGCATCAGGATTTCGGGGCTGTCAAGTTGCCCGGGATTTAGCACGAAGGGTAACGCCCATAGTTCAAGGCAATTCTGGGTCGTCCAATTCAATTGAGACAGGTGGCAATCAATCGACGTATCAGGGATCGACGTTTCGGGAGACAAGGAGCCTCCCATTCTTTACAGCTGAAATTGTCAATCAGCGAAACGTCGAAAGCATCTTTGGAGCCAAGCCCACGGTACTAGCACTAGGTCACATCAAGCGAGCCTGTAAATAGGGGGTAGCCCCCTTTATAATAACGAATACTATCTGGGTCGTCCATCCAAGGGACGCGTGGTGTGGGATCTAGTCGCATCGTCTTTTTGGCAGTCGCGAGTTCGAAGGGTGAAGGTTTTATGTCGTTGTACATCTTGAAACCCTGAACCCCAAAACGTCGAAAGTGCCCAAAGGCGGGCCCACAATATCAAGGAACAGCCTCAGCCATCCATCCAAAGGGAACACCTGGCGGCCAATTGAGCCATCTCGGTGTTTCGCTCATCGTGATTTCAAAAAGCAGGGATTATCTCTTTCCCATTTGCAAATGCCGAAAGCACCTTGGGAATAAGCACGTGATCACAACCCGTGGTCACTTGGGGAAAGAAAGGAGCTGTGTAAAGAAGGCCAAAGATGCCAAGTTCAGTTACAGAGGGGATCATCGTGATCTCCAGGCGCCATCGGATCCGATCTCAATACTGTTTCTCGCTTGGAGTCAATGAAGACAAGAACGGGTGGTTGAATCCTCCTTTCATTCATTAAATGTGAGGTATGGAGGGTCTGGCAAGCAGTTTTCTCGAAGGGGTCCTATGTACCGATCTTTCCCAAGAAGCCATGCCGAAGTCCTCGACTAGACAGAGAAGTTTGCACACGCTAGCCTGGCATTTAATGGCTCAGCTACCCTCATTATAGGAGCCATGCGCAGTTAAGGTAGCACTTGAAGAAGGATATCAGTACAAGCCTAACTGAAGGGACACCAAGCCTTGGGCGATTGAACACACCTCTGTGAGATGAATTTTCCTGAGTATATAGACTCAATCTTGGTATTTTGTAATCTATCGATGGTTGAGCAAGGCTCCCGGTGGTAAACTTTAATGAAGCACTATTTTTCTGGTTATGTATGGACTCTTGAGACTTCTTGTCTTATGAATGTCAGTTTTTCTTTCGCGTCTTTGTTTACACTGTATTAGAACGACTCAGAATTGGAGAATCCAATCGAGTTTTAACTGTTATAGGATGATGTAGAGTTTTATCATTGTAACAGTTGCATTGTTTCTAATCGGTCCCTGTGATTTTCTTAGCACTGAATGACTTGGAATTGGAGAATCCAGTCAAGTCCCCCCTTTCAGTTTCCTGAAGCTCTGAACTAGAGGATCTCGCATTCAGAGTTTTACTTCTACAAATTACTGAAAGGCCTGTTGCCTGAGGTAGTTTGTCCACTCCTCTCACCAAGTCTTCAACCTGCTCATTTTCAAATCAACCCACTGGCTGAAGTTAGATCAAGACCTCCTTTGTTCCTCGCATGCCGGACCCAGTCCCTAAGTTTGAGTGATATCTTCCCGAGTCTCTACCCATTTGATCACCCATTAAAACTATCGTGACATAAAAACTGATGGGCGTCGGGCTCTGCTCCTGCTACAATCAAGGAGTAACTTCCGTCACCAACATTTCTGGCACCGTTTCCAGGGATGAAGTTGAAAATTTTCCCCGAGATTGAACGACACTGAGCCCCTAATTCTGAAGGTGCATCAGACATCAGATCCCTTTGAATATTGCTATTGTGCACCTGGTGACTCCATTGTGACGACTCCACTATGGAGAACTTGCCATGTCAATTGTGGCTTTCAGAGGCAGACACATGTGGTCCCATCCAGAGCTGCCTCTAGCTACACCAGAAACTGATCCGGAGGTGGTTCTTAGGAAATGAAAGGCCTTCGAAGGAGAAGCCTCTGTCACCGAACCAGGTAATCCGTCGTCTCCTTCTGTAAGAACTCTATTTTCTCTTCCTCAGTTTCCTAGTAGACCTCTTTCTGAAGTTTCCCATTTCCTGAATTTCAGGAGTGTTCCTGTTGAGGTTTCCCCCCCTGGTCCGGGATTAGAGGGAGAAATCCTTGTCACTCCCATTTCTCCTGAAGCTACACCTTGGCATAGACACAGGACCACAGAATATTTCCCCACTCCTGGCTTTATCGCTCCTCCTCTTGTTATTGTTGTCGTTTCTGTGTAAAGGGAAACATCAGCTGACTTAAGCTCACTAGCCTTGTCCCTAAATCCCCTATTGTTTCCCACTCTCCTTAGAAGCTCATCCCCAGTATCCTCTTTTCGAGCTCCTTCTCCTCCTAGTTCTCCTCCACACAATATCCCTATGGCAGAAGCAAATCCCCCTATGACCAGAATGGAGGCCATTATAGCCACTAGGTATGCTCCGCTCGTGCTACTGCAACCTCCCAATTCCCTCCCAACAGATGGTTACCTCAAAAAGCTACCCAATTTTACAGGTGAGGGGGACATAACTGCAGAAGAACACCTAGAAGCCTTTTACAGTTTCACAGATGATAATAACATCATGCATGCGGATGTATGGATGAGGATTTTTGTCCATAGCTTCCAAGGTGAGTCTAGACAATGGTTTAAGGCCCTGCCTCCTGGATCTATTGATGGGATCGAAGCTTTATATAATGCCTTTTTAAGACAGTGGGGAGATAAAAAAGACTTCATGTATTACATGACAGAGTTTGGGTCTTTGAAGAGAAAAGAAGGAGAGTCTGTCTCTGACTTCTCCAAGAGGTTTAATAAAATGTACAACAAAATCCCTGCTGAGATAAAACCCTCCGAAGCCTCTGCAAAGATCACTTATGCTAGTGCCTTTGATCCCGATTTCTGCCTCATGTTGAGGGAAAGAAGAGCCACTACTCTGGCCCATATGCAGAATGCAGCAGTGGAGGTAGAATCTAATATATTGGCTGTTGATCGACTCAGGAACACTGCTGGTAGAAACATATCCAGACATAGGCCTGAAGCTTCCTCATCTAGTGCCTCTCCCCTGCCCCTTTAGACAGATGAGACAGATAGGGTACTAAAGTCACTTTCTTCTAGAATGGAAAGGTGGGAGTTAGAAGGGAAACCCATGTACAGAAATCCCCAGAATGCTGATGGTAGAGGTTTCAGGAGACCTAATAGCAATGGACCACAGGCCTTCCCAAGGGAACAAAGGGAAAAAGACAGAGAAGATCAAAGGATTGAAACCCCTCTCCAAAATAACCTGGTTACTCATGAGGGAGGGGAGGAGATAGACGAGTTCGACCCCAAAAATCATTGTGTTGAAGAAGCTCCTCCTTTTCCCCATTTGACTCAGTCTGCATATGAAAAATCCCTGATGAACATCCAAATCCATGAATTAGGCAAGGGAGAAAGGGTCGGTCACACCTCTAACAGATACAACCTCGGATCAAGAAAGAAACAAGGAGACTTTGACAGCCAAGACCAGCCCCTCATAGCAGATAGGCCTACTAAATCTGCAGCAGTCACTACTAAAGAAAAGAAAACTCAGAGTGCTTCTCTAGCAGCCAAAGAGCCTGTCACTGAGGTAAGGGAAGCTCCTAAGCCTATCCCATCCTTCAATTTAGAGCATGAGATTCAGAAGATTAGAATTCTTGTACCCCTATCTAAGCTCATTAAAAACAAAGATTTCAAAAGGTCCCTCTCCAAGTTGCTACAATCTGAGTCCCCCCAGCCTCCCTCTGACTCAATAAACCTTCAAGATGAAAAGCCAGCAGTCGTCCTAGGGCCCATGGTAGAAGATAGAGATGATTCATCCCCTCCCTTCTACACATCCTTGAATATACATGATAAAGTGCTGCAGAACTGCCTCATGGATTCAGGGGCTTCCCATAACCTTATGCCCAAAATAGTAATGGAAGAGTTGGGACTGGAGGTGACAAAACATTATCATGATTTGTATTCTTTCGACTCAAGGAGAGTGCAGTGTCTAGGAGTCATCAAAGACCTGGTGGTTTCTTTGTTTTAGCTGCCCATGAAGAGTGTGGTCATGGATATTGTGGTAGCAGACGTTCCCCCCAAGTTTGGCATGTTGTTGTCAAGGTCTTGGATTAAAAGACTTGGAAGAACATTACAGATGGATCTCACATACGCCACCATTCCAGTCTTTGGAGGGGAACACAGGAGGTTGTATAGAGAAGCCCAGTTAGCCTATATTGTCAGTGATGAAGCAAACCCCACTAATCACCCCATCTTTGCACTTGACACTGATATAGGGTCTAGTTTGTTACAGAACACTGAAGTTCTCGAGGCCCCTTTACAGATCAGAAAGTATCCCATTCTTAATCAGCAGATACCTCCTCCAGCCACCTCTGTTTGGAAGATGTTCTTTGACGGAGCTTCCTCCAGTATAGGCACAAGCGCTGGAGTGATTTTCATATTGCCCTGCCAAGAGACCATATCCTTGTCATACAAGCTGGAATTTGAAACTACCAACAATGTGGCGGAATATGAAGCTCTCGTTCTGGGTATGAGGGATGCAAAAGAAATGGGAATCAAAGAGGTGTCAGTGTTCGGAGATGCAGAACTGATAATCCAACAGGTCAGGGATATTTATCGGGACAAACATCCTCGGCTCAGGAGTTATAGAAATGAGGTATGGGACCTGATTGATAATTTATTCTTAGCTTTCAACATTACCTTTATCCCAAGGGAAGAATATACCTTGGCCGCCTCCTTATCAGTCTCGGCTAGTCTGTTCAGGATTCCTCTTCCGTCGAAGATCCATGGTGAGGTCGAAATAAGATACAAGCCATCCATCCCAAACAATGTAAAGCATTGGGAGGTATTCGAGGACGATCTTGAAATCAAAAATTTTCTTCAGGCCGTCGATGAGTTTTCAGTATTGCACATTGATCAGGATCCTGATCCCAAAGGCCACCCCCCCCTCTGAGATATTCTTAAATAAAATCGTTAATCACCAGATTATTCAGCTACCTAGTAATCACATTCCAAGGGGACTAGTCCCTTTAGAAAGGTTGTTTGACAAGAATGATGTGGCAGTTAATGGTGGTGTTTCAAATAAATATGTTGATACAGCCGAATGAAACATTGGCATGCAGGAGAATCCTAGGTTTATCAAATTATCGAGCAGCTTGACCAGTGAACAGAGGGTGGAATATACTGAGTTATTGAAAGAATTCGCTGATGTGTTCTCATGGACCTATGAAGACCTCAAGACTTATGACACATCTGTCATTGAGCACAAGATTCCACTGAAAGAAGAGGTTAAGCCATTCAGGCAGAAGCTGAGATAGATAAATCCCATGTTGCTACCTGTCATGGAGAAGGAAGTGAAGAAATTGTTAGATGCCCAGATTATCGTCCCCTTGAGATATTCCGAATGGGTGGCCAATTTGGTCCCAGTAACGAAGAAAAGTGGAGAAATCAGACTCTGTGTTGATTTCAGGAACCTGAACATGATCTCAAGGAAAGACAATTACCCCCTGCCCAATATGGAACAAATACTGCAGAGGGTAACCAGTGCATCTAGGATATCCATGATTGATGGCTTTTCTAGCTATAATCAGATATCAGTCATACCTGAGGACAGAGAAAAAATAGCCTTCACCACTCCTTGGGGCACATTCATGTATGCCAAAATGCCTTTTGGATTGATGAATGTAGGGGAAACATTTCAGTGAGCCATGGACATAGCCTTCATTGGGGAGAGATATAAGTTTGTGGTGATCTACTTGGCTGACATAATAGTTTTCTCCAGGTCTAACAGGGAGCACTACGGTCATCTAAGAAAAAAAAAATTGAAGTGTCGGAGGTTCGGCCTATCCTTAAATCCCAGAAAATCTTTGTTTTCCATGAAGGAGGGGAAAATATTAGGCCATATAGTATCAGAAGGAGTGAGGATTGATCCTAGCAGGATAGAGGAAATTCAAACCCTGTCACTTCCTAGATCCAAGAAGGAAGTTCAGGCCTTTTTGGGGAATATTAATTTCTTAAGGAGATTCGTCTCAAACTTTGCTGAGTTGGTGGAACATATCACAGTCATGCTCAGGAAGGGAAATGAGGTGAAATGGACCGCTGAGCCCAGGGAATATTTTACCCAAATAAAAAGGGCATTGACTGAGGCACCTGTGTTGATCAATCCTGACTATTCCAAAGGATTCCTAATTTTCTCTTTTTCTTCTTTTGATACAGTAGTGGCGGTCTTGCTACAGAAAAATCAGGAAGGGCGAGAAAAACCCATTGCCTTTTTCAGCAAGGCATTAAGAGATGCATAGGTCAGGTATGAAATCATGGAAAAACAGGCCTATGCCTTAGTAAAATCTCTCAAAGCTTTCAGAGTCTACGTCTTGCACTCAAAGGTGACCGCATACGTTTCTTCAGCCTCTGTGAAGGACATCCTTGTACAGCCTGACATAGATGGGAGAAGAGGAAAGTGGATTGCCAGGATCCTAGAGTTTGATTTGGAGATTAAGCCCACTAAGTTGATAAAGGGGTAGGGTTTAGCCAAGTTGCTGGCTTAATCCAATTGCAAAGCCTTGGGGATTAGCTTCATCAACGCCCATTCATAAAATTCGCAAGCTAAGTCAACCAATAAGAATTCTCAGGGTGCCTTACCACTAGCAGCATGCACCTGGTACAAGGATAGCTTGTATTTTTTACGAGAACTGAAGCCTCCTGATGGGATGGGAAAAAGCAAGGCGAGAGCTTTAAAGCTGAAGGCGGTCAGGTATTGCCTCATTGACCAAGCCTTGTACTGGAAAGACCCTCTAGGGATGTTCTTAAGATGCCTGGACGCGCAAGAAGCCTAGAAGGTTATAATCGATTTCCATAATGGCCTTTGCGGGGGGCATCATTTATGGAAAACCACAGCTCATAAGATCCTTAGGGATGGATATTTTTGGCCTACTTTATTCACTGATGTCTGCAGAGAAATCAGAGCTTGCATAAAATGCCAAAAGTTCTCAGGAAAGAAGCAACTCAAATCACTGCCATTAAAGCCTATAGTAGCTTCAGCACCTTTAAAACACTGGGGGTTAGAGTTCACCGGAGAAATTCATCCTCCCTCAAGTGGTCAACACTGATGGATCCTGACTGCAACTGACTATTTCACCAAGTGGATAGAAGCTACCCCTACCAGGAGTACTTCTCACAAAGTAATTATCAGCTTCCTGGAGGATATCATAGCCAGATTTGGCTGTCCCAGCAAAATCATCACCGACAATGCTGCCTCTTTCAGGTCTGAGCCTTTGGTTAAGTTCTGTGAACAATTTGAGATTTTGTTGATCCACTCTACTCCCTATTATCCTCAAGGAAATGGACTAGCAGAGTCTTCTAATAAAAGTCTGATCAAGCTCATCAAAAAATTATTGGAAGACAATAAAAGGGCCTGGGATTCAAAGCTCAAATTTTCCCTATGGGTCGACCGGGTGACAACAAAGAAGTCTCTGGGAATCTCACCTTTCCAACTTTTTTATGGGACCGAAGTTGTTTTCCCTACTCAGCTCGCTTTATTCGTGGAAAAATTCCTCCAGGACCTTGAAGGAGAGCCTGACCATATGGTCAGAAGGATTCATCAGATGGTGGAAGTTCAGCAGATCAGGGAACAGGTCATGGACAGGGCCTACCATCATCAGAAGAAGATCAAGCAAACCTTTGACAGGAAGAGAAAAAAGAAATATTTCGAGCTGAGTGATCTGGTGCTCAAATGGGATGCACCCAGGCAGGATAGGGGCAAACACAGTAAGTTTGATGCCCTCTGGTTTGGGCCTCTCAAGATCTCTGAGGTATTTTCAAACAACACTTATAGGTTGTAGGATTTGGAAGGTGAAGAAGTTTTTGATGGCCTAGCAAATGGGCATTTCTTGAAAAAATGTTTTTTATAATCCGTGGGCGGCTTCTTCTGTTTTGTTTTGTAAATATTGTTTTTTGTTTTTTGTTTTCGGCTTAGTAAAAGACTCCATAGCCCAATAGCAAGGCACTGAAACTGCAGAATGAGTTCTTAGAGAATCACAGGGACGACTCTATCCCCATGGAGTCTAATGTTAGCGACATTATTTGTCTTGGGCTCAAAAATACCCAGGTCTGCAGGGTACACGGGAAGCGCCCCAGTGCAACACAGGAGAATCTCTTTCCAATCTTAAGTCAAGCGAGCGGGTGAAGTTTTGACGTCAGCAGCTGAGATTCACCTATAGAATTGATCGAAATGCATCGGGATTTTGGGGCTGTCAACTTGCCCGAGATTTAGCACGAAGGGTAACGCCCATAGTTCAAAGCAATTCTCGGTCATCCAATTCAGTTGAGACAGGTGGCAATCAGTCGGCGTATAGGGGATCGACGTTTCAGGAGACAAGGAGCCTCCCATTCTTTACAACTGAAATTGCCGATCAGCGAAACATTGAAAGCATCTTTGGAGCCAAGCCCACGATCCTAGCGCTAGGTCACATCAAGCGAGCCTATAAATAGGGGGTAGCCCCCTTTATAATAACGAATACTGTCTAGGCCATCCATCCAAGGGACGCATGGTGCGGCATCTAGTTGCGTCGGCTTTTCGGCAGTCGTGAGTTCGAAGGGTGAAGGTTTTATGTCATTGTACATCTCAAAACCCTGAACCCCAAAACGTCGAAAGCACCCAAAGGCGGGCCCACAATATCTAGGAACAGCCTTAGCCGTCCATCCAAAGGGAACACCTGGCGGCCAATTGAGCCATCTCGACGTTTCGCTCATCACGATTTCAAAAAGCAGGGATTAGCTCTTTCCCTTTCACGAATGCCGAAAGCGCCTTGGGAATAAGCACGTGGTCACAGCTTGTGGTCACTTGGGGAAAGAAAGGAGTTGTGTAAAGAAGGCCAAAGACACCGAGTTCAGTTACAGAGGGGATCATTGCGATCTCCAGGCGCCATCGGATCCGATCTCAATACTGTTTCTCGCTTGGAGTCAATGAAGGAAAGAATGGGTGGTTGAAGCCTCCTTTCATTCATTAAATGTGAGGTATGCAGGGTCTGGCAAGCGGTCTGCTCGAAGGGGTCCTGTGTACCGATCTTTCCCAAGAAGTCATGCCGAATTCCTCGACTAGATAGATAAGTCTGCACATGCTAGCCCGGCATTTAATGGCTTAGCTACCCTCATTACAGGAGCCATGCACAGTTAAGGTAGCGCTTGAAGAAGGATATCAGTACAAGCCTGATTGAAGGGACACCAAGCCTTGGGTGACTGAACACACCTCTGTGAGATGAATTTTCCTGAGTATATAGACTCAATCTTGGTATTTTGTAATCTATCGATGGTTGAGCAAGGCTCCCGGTGGTAAACTTTAATGAAGCACTGTTTTTCTGGTTATGTCTGGACTCTTGAGACTTCTTGTCTTATGAATGTCAGTTTTTCTTTCACGTCTTTGTTTACACTGTATTAGAATGGCTCAGAATTGGAGAATCCAGTCGAGTTGTAACTATTATAGGATGATGTAGAGTTTGATCATTGTAACAGTTGCATTGTTTCTAATCGGTCCCTGTGATTTTCTTAGCACTGAATGACTTGGAATTGGAGAATCCAGTCAAGTCCCCCCTTTCAGTTTCCCAAAGCTCTGAACTAGAGGATCTTGCATTCAGAGTTTTTCTTCTACAAATTACTGAAAGGCCTGTTGCCTGAGTTATTTTGTCCACTCCTCTCACCAAATCTTCAACCTGCTCATTTTCAAATCAACCCACTAACTGAAGTTAGATCAAGACCTCCTTTGTTCCTCGCATGCCGGACCCAGTCCCTGAGTTTGAGTGATATCATCCCGAGTCTCTACCCATTTGATCACCCATTAAAACTATCATGACATAAAAACTGATGGGCGTTGGGCTCTGCTCCTACTGCAATCAAGGAGTGACTTCCATCACCAACAGATACAACAAAGTCGTACAACACAGCTGAACAAGAATTCTTGAAGGGACCTCGAGGTAGGTATATCAGATCATTATATACTTCCATTAAGATATTTCTATATAAAAAATGTGTAATGACAATGGAGTCAGACAACTAAACTTCTCTATGTACATGATGGAAGGGGGGAAGAACTAAAAAGAAAAGGAGAAGGGGATAAAGGAAAGAAGGAGGAGGCCTTGGACCCAATTATGATGGACAATGACCAGATCAAGCGAATCATGGTGACAACCAGAAGGACGTGCAGTGGAGTACCCTACCAATACAAGGTGAACACCAAGAAGATAGTCGTAGCCGCGAGGGAAGGCTTGGAAAGTGATGAAGAGGAGGCATAGGATCTTCGGGCTATGGAGAATATTGAGGAAATCCTATGTGTGACATATGAGTGGAAGACGAAAGGTCCAAGAGAGGAAGTAGAAGGAAACACTCATATCCATATTAGTGTCAGTGTGGAACCCATAAACCCATGTGCAACTAATACACCAAGAAAAACACCACCATTTAGACAACCGAATTTCAGGAGAAGGAAGACTGCAGGAAGTACATCTACACAAAGAACAAAAACTGGGGGAGCCAATTCAGGAAGCAGTAATCAAATATATACACCACATAGAGGTACTAGTTCAACATTTAAGATG
This sequence comes from Picea mariana, assembly GCA_032191745.1. Classification (NCBI taxonomy): domain Eukaryota; kingdom Viridiplantae; phylum Streptophyta; class Pinopsida; order Pinales; family Pinaceae; genus Picea; species Picea mariana. The sequence continues at coordinate 13,468 of JASDQU010279113.1, forward strand.
GCAGGACATGATCCAACCATCAGGTTACCAGAATTCAAAGGAGAAGCGTCGGAGGACCCGGTGAAGCACCTCTTTATCTGTGAAAATATTTGGGAAGAAAAATAGATCACAGACGAGGAAACTAAACTTGCACAATTATCTATCACATTAGGAGATCGCGCACTAGATTGGTATATGAGTTTAGCTATAAATATTCCACCAGGGAAAACCAGAATGATTTGAGATATCAAGAAGTTGTTGATAAATGAGTTCCAGAAGCCGAGTTCAGAAGACTAATACATGAACAGGATGATAGAGATTAGTCAGAAACCAAGATAATGTGTATGGGAGATTGATCAAAGATTCAAATGAATGAAAGGAAAGCTGAAATATGTCATGA
>JASDQU010279114.1:2342-14182 GCA_032191745.1 Picea mariana
AAGGAACTCGGTCTACTGTTCTTTCGTGCCTCACAGGGAGCTACAATCCCCAAATGGAGCCTATGTTATAACACTTAGAATTTTGAACTTTTGTTCTTTTGTTTTTACCTCTTAGAAATAAAATTTCACCAAAAATCCTTAGGAAATTTCCTTTTAATTAAATAAATTCTCGGTCATTATATATCAATAAGGCGCTTACAATGTCACTCGTCGATGAGTTTCACTAAGTTGATCGAACGGTTCTTGTGATCTCTGAAATGTAAAAGCCGCCCGAATTTAAAATAAAGCCTTTAATGATCACCTTGTAGCTTCGCACTTCGGGAATTTAAACAAAGATTGGGTTCACAATCGCTGAAATGTCAAAATGTCGAAGTATTGGATATCACAAAAAAAGTAAAGTGTTTCAAAGAGATAATAAAACATTTAATAACTTTAAATTAATTGTGATTAAGTATTAATTAATCACTCCGCAATTTCGGTCTTCAGGAGATTTTTCTCATGCTATATCCAAAACTCTCAAATGTCAAACTACCGAAATATGATCCACACTTTTAAATAAGTGAACTCCCGGAGCTCCAAAGCTCCATAGTTCCGAAGCCTGAAATATATATGTAACAATTCAAAATTTTACTCTGGGAATTTGGCCTTCAGAGGATTTCTATCATCCTTCATCCAAAACCCCAGAATACCAAACTTGTGAAGTACTTAAGACTAATAAAATGTTTAAAACATGCTTAATTAAACATAAAAGCGATTAATTAGAGATTAACTTCTCTAGGAATTCGACCTTAGGGAAATTTCTACCTATCACATTCAAAACCTCCGAATGTCGAACCGTCGAAGTATTAATGGCATTAATGATTGGCTAAAGTTAACCATTTGAATAAAGATTGTGAATCCCCAGGTAATAAATTCCATTAAATTTTTAATAATTTCTTTGTCCGTAAATCAACACAAAGATTGATAGACTTTATGAATAAAACATTTCGAATTTCAATTCATTTTACCATTTTCAATTAAAAGTTATCATTCAGTAAAGAACTTACAGACTTCTCTTGTTATAGGAAGGATAATTTCATTTCCCCGAGGGTTATGGTGCCACGCAAAGATGTGAAGAAGCAATATGCAACAACTAATGATGCCAATCCAAACACAAACATTCTATCAGACACCACTCCACGAATTACGAATACCATCAAGTCTTGGAATCAGGTTTACGATATTTTAGAACATGAGATTATTAATTTTTTCGATGATTCTGCCGAGGAAGAGGATGAGTCCTTCTCATCCAAGCTTAGATTGGTAGCTCAGTTAGAACTGCACAAGATTTTTGCACAACCTAAGATTTTACCTTATAATGATATTATAAGCTAGGCTATGGAGCACGTCGACACTCAAACCAGATGCATTATCAACCACTAGAAGACCTCCATCGACTCTTTTCGATCGAAGAACCTAAAACTAATGTATAAAATTTCTTCTACACCCATATATACTTATAATGCATCATTTCTCTTGGATTTGGAGAGAAAAGAATGCACTCAATAAGAAATGGTCATGATATAATCAAGTCTTGGTGGGGACATCCAGACATTCAAAACCGACTCTCATGGTATGTATTCCACGATGTCCTTAGATGCTCATATATTATATGTAGCCATGATGCTCTGTCATTTATTTGGGAAAAAGAACCCTGGACATTTCTCAGTTGAGTGGGTGGCTATAATGAATGAAGTAGCTATTTAGAGAAGATATTGTGGAAAGTCCAACTACTTTTAGTTGAGACAATTTTTGTATAAATATATAGATTTTAGATGTATTCATGGTTGCTTCTAGCCTAATGTAAAAGAGAGAACATTTTGAATATTAATACAAGTGAAGACATATATTCTAAGTTCTGTTCCATGTGAGTTATGTGCTTTCTATGTGTCTCCATATCTTATGAGTTTCGTTATGTAGTTCTTGAAGAGTGAATGATTACAATTTAGTAATACGTCTACTCTGATCATAATATATCAAAAGTTCATTCAGTTAGAGTTTTTCCTTTGTTATTACTGTGAGTAAAAACAAGACTTGTGACCTATGTGAATTGTTGCATTCTTAATCTCCTTTCAAGGTTACATATTCTATTTTTCTTCTACTGCAAATAAGGTGAGACTTATCTGTAATTTATACCTTGCTTTGTTTTAACATTTTTGTCAATCATTTCTACATCATTTGAAATTAAAATTACGACTCAGATAACGAGATACAACCCCTGTACTATCTTATCATAAATTTCACTTAAATATTATTTCTCAGAAACATTGAAGGTAGACGAAAGCACTTATAAAAACATTTCATTTAAAATATTTGATGCCTAACATTATTCTTTGAGCCTAGAATCAATCTCAGGAACGACACATATTTTCAATAAAAAAATAGAAAAGATACAATGGAAAATAGACACATTACACAAAGATTTTAAATATACAATGAAAAATACAGACATTACATAGAGATTTTTCCCTTGGAAACCCAACCGGGAAAACCAACATATTCTATATTCATTCACATCATACATTGTTTACAATACAATATATATAAGGAGATAGTTGCACCCAAAAATCTAATCCAATGACCTGGAATAGTCAACAACCATAATTCCTTAACCGAAAATAGAAAACCATCGGCGAAAAAACACCCATAACTGGACATGAAAACCGAGGACAATGAACACTAGTTTTAGTCGTGTAAAGAATATAACACATATCCAACATTCTCCCACTTGTTGTTTTCTTTGCATACAGGCGGTTACAGGGTTACATAGTAAAAAATCCAGGGAAACATTGCCCACAGATATTCTACACCAAGAGAACTTCTCAGTGCTCACAGATTTTGTTAATGAATCTGCACTATTCTTCAAAGTGTTCATCTTCATCAACAACACCTTATTTTCTTCAACCATGTCTCTCACAAACTGATATTGAACATTAATATGTTTTGTATTTGAATGATAATTCGGGTTCTTCGCCATAAAAATTGCATTGTGACTGTCACAAACTATCCTTACAACTTGTTGTACCAACCCAATGCTTGAAAACAATATTTGTAACCATACTGCCTCCTTGCTTGCATGAGTGGTTGTTGTGTATTCAACTTCTGTAGTTGAAAGTGCCACTACAGACTGTCTTTTCCTCATCCAACTAATTTCTCTATCCAATCCTAGTCATCATTGGTAGCACAATCCATAGCTAAAAGTACATGCAAATACCTGAAAACCCTATTTACTCTTGTCCAATGCTCCTTACCTAGTTTTTACATATACTAGCTCAAAACTCCCATTTCATGTGTAATGTCTGGTATGGTACAGACCATTTCATACATCAAAATTCCAATAGCACTCACATATGGAACACGAGACATGTCAGCCTCCTCTTCTCATGTCTCGAGACATTGATCCGTAGATAAATTTACACCCACAGGAATAGGGACCCTGACCAGTTTACATTCCTGCATATTAAACCTCTACAATATTGTCTCCACATATTTTCTCTAATTTAACTAGAGTTTTATGTTTTTTCGATCTCTTTTAATTTTCATTCCCAAAATGAAATTTGCAAGACAAATATCTTTCATGTCAAATTTAGAGGACAACTGTGTTTTCATATCCTGGATAATCTTCTGGTTGTTTCCTATCAACAACATGTCATCCACATACAAGACCAAATAAATCAAATGATCACCAATTAATTTAAAATACACACAATGATCATATTTTCTTCTTATGAATCCAAGTCCCAGCATATAAGTATCAAATTTGTTATACCACAACTTGGTGATTGTTTTAAAACATACAAAGACTTTTTCAACTTGCATACTAGCTCCTTCTTTCCCTTCACAACAAATCCTTCTAGCTGCTTTAGATAGATTTCTTCTTCCAGATCCCCATGTAGAAATGTTGTCTTCACATACATATGTTCTACTTCAAAATCAAATGCAACAACAACAAATAACATAAATCTAATAGAAGTTAACTTGGCAACTGGAGAAAAAATCTCACCAAAATCAATTCCCTCAACCTAGGAATAACCCTTTGCTACTAATTGAGCTTTGCATTTCTCCACTTTTCCTTCCACATTCAACTTATTTTTAAATACCCATTTGCTTCCAATGGGATTTATTCCAGTCGACAAATCCACTAGATCCCAAGACTCATTCTTATCGAAGGATGCCATTTCTTTAACCATGGCCTTTTTCTAGAGTATTCCATTCTCTAAATCCATTTCCTCCCTAACAATTCTAGGATCATCCTCAGTAATAGACAAATAAAAATTTGAATGGAAATTAGATGGAGTATACCTTTTTGGTAGCCTTTTTTCCCGCACCGATATCCTCAATACTAGAGTATGAGGATCTTCTTCTTATGATTCTTGTTTTTCTGTAGAGTCTAATTCATCATCCTTTGGCTCAAACTCTTTTTTCTCTGGTTCTTACTTACTTGGTAGAACTTCATGTTTGACAACATCCTTCATTTCTCTAAATACCACATCTCAACTATACACAACCTTCTTAGTTTATGGGTTCAAATCTTATAACCTTTAAGACCATCTTTATACCCAATAAAGATACACTTTTATCCTTCTTATCTACCTTACTCATGTTTTCCTTTAGAACATGAACATAGGTCTCACAGCCAAATACCTTGAGATGTGTGAGAGAAGGTTTTTTACCAGTCCATACCTTGTGTGGAGTCTTGTCATCTAGTGTTGACGAGGGTGATCTGTTGACCAAGTAACATGCAATACCCATTGCCTCTACTCAAAATTCTTTCCCTAACCTGGCACCACTGAGTATGCACCTTGATTTTCCATTAGCGTCATGTTTAGCCTTTCTGCAACTCCATTCTGTTGAGATGTATATGGAGTATTATTCTGCCTTGCCATTCCACACTTCTTACAAAATTATTCAAATTCATTTCCACATAACTCTCCACCATTATCTGTTCTCGACACCTTAATTATTTTATCTGTTTGATTCTCAACAAGAGACTTAAACTCTTTAAACCTATCAAAGACTTCATATTTCTTCCTTAGAAAATATATCAATTAGTCTTCGAGAAGTCATCTATAAATGAGACATAGTACACAGATTGTCCCAATGATGGAACCGACACAAGTCCAAACACATCATTGTGAATTAGCTATAAAATTCCTTTTGCCATCTTTGCACCAGAGGAGAATCTTACCTAATTATTCTTCCCATATACAAAATGTTCACAAAAATCAAAATCCAGAGAGAAGTTAGACATACCTTCAAACATACCTTTACCATGTAGTAGTCGAAGACCCTTCTCTCTGATATGCCCCAGTATTTGATGTCATGGCATAACCTTTTCTCTAGAGACTGTAGGAGATTTTTCTTCTTCTTCTCCAATATCAGAAGCAATGAAACTATTACACCCATCACTAATAGTGCTTCCTTGTCATGTCCCCATTTTTTGATTCCCTTATTATGCAGTTAGAGTAGGCTTCAAATGGTCAAGTTAGAGGGGTGATACTATGTCATCAGTGAACTCAGAGGGTTTGGATGAGTTTTATGGGGCCCAACTTAGTTTATTTACCATTATTCATCATCAGTATCATTTCCGCATGACTTGTTCTTGGTTCCGTTGCATTTCGATGATTTTCATAAAACAACGTTATTAATGGGCATATTTTAACTAATTACACTAAAGGTATTATTTGGAGCTTGTTTCTTGGAGAAATACCTTAGTGTAATAGCTCTTTGGAACCGAGGAGAAAATATCTACAATATGGGGTGATGAAAAGTGACTTTCATTCCCTAGAGAAATCATAAAGGTGAATTAATCACTTTTTGGAGTAAAAAGGTTCATTAAATTAATAAAGTAATTTTATGAGAAAATATTAAAGATGAATTAAAATTCACTTGAAGGGAAAAAGGTGAAAAGGGGTATAAAAGAGATATAGGGGCTCATATTCTCTCATTATGCATCTTATGATTTGACACCTGAGCTATGAGGAGATTACACAGGTTTAGGTGAATCAATGGAGATTGTGGATTCTAGGAGGAAGACACTAGTGGGTTGATTTCGGTGTTGAGAGACACACCCTAGTCACTAGGAAGATCACCCAGATATTTCATTGTTTTGCAGTAGAAGTTTATAGCTTCATACAACTAGTGTGCACTTCATCAGGAGAAGGGTGCAAGTGCTAGGAGAATATGAGGGTTAGCTCGTCCCACCCAGAGAGAATTCATAGATTTCCTTCCGATTAAGTTGAGAGGAAGTTAGGGCGCATATTTTGAAATATTACTTGTCAAATTCTGACAAAGGTTCCTCTTGTGCGTATCAGTCATCTAGTGAGGGCGCAATAGTTGGGGAGGATACATTTAGGGTTCCCAAGAGATCACCATATCAGATCTAGGAAAACCCTTCCGACCCCTTACAGAGGATACCGGGACACTCATTTTGAGACATATACAACCAAATTCTGATGGTGGAATCACTAGGGTGCAACAGTTGACAACACTAGGGGTGTAACCCCCTAGGAGATCCCATTTGATGTCAATCCAGATCAAAAGAGGTTCGATATTTAGTATAACAAACACTGGGAGTCTATAGGAGGTCAGGGCGCACTGTTTGAGACAGATTCTAGGAAGATATGAGGATTTTAGCCACCAAGGTGAACTTTCCTGGTTTGCAACAATTGTCATGTGAGTTGTCGTAGCATGCAACAGTTATTATCACTCATCCATTGATCCAACATCATTCTTATGGTTCTAGTTATTATTGTTTTAGTTTTTTTATTGTATTCTAGTTGAGATCCATCTATCTCTGATCTAGCCGAGAGATTCATTTTATTTCACCGCATGCGACATTGTATTTCATCTTATTTAATAATGCATAGATCATGGTTGTTTTGTGTTCTTTATATATTGTGTGCTTGATTATATATTGTTAAACAATTGTTCCACATGAGAAATCACCATGCATGTTAAAACTGAATTACTAAACACGTCCAGAAACCCAAAGTGTATCAGTTCTGGCAGCAAATACTAGGCAGTTGAGGCACATATTTTGATCTGTGGAATTAGGAATATTACATTGGTATCAGAGTTGGTTTTACTGCCAGCCTAAGGGTATTCAGTGAGAAGAAATTTCAGATGGAAAATTAGTGGGATCAAGATTTGGAAAATCAATGGGCACATGATGAGGAGTTTACAAATTGTTTGAGGGAGTATACGATGCTTGGTGAGGCATTTTACACAATCGTGGCATTCAAATAATTTTTCACCATCAAACATATTGAGTGGTATGAGCCCCAATTAGCAGAGGATCATGATTCCTTTAAAAGAACAAGGCAGGAATTGAAGGATCATGAAGGAAAAATTGAACTTTTTTTATGTGCATCCACCTATTTATGATAGGGATGTGTGCAATGAGGATGATAGGGAAACAATTGTTTATACACCATTAGAGTTGGCGTATGGGTAATGACATTAGGATATGTTATGGTTAGGATAATATCCCATGTGATATAGTTTCTCGATCAACATCAACATCTTATCTTTGTTATGATGCTTATGACTATTTAGGTGTGAGTACACCTAAGTATGATGAGGATGTGTGTGAGGAGGAGTTGGTAGTGGATGAGATACCTTATGAGGTTGACCTCATTTATCAAGAGATGTTTTTGAGTGATGTTGGGAAGAGTGGTACAACAGATGTTGGGGTGTACTCTGATGAGGATTCCACAATTGACCTTGGTAGCAGGAGTCATGAGGTAACACTTCAACATGATGTGGATGTTTGTTCGTGTGAGTCACACCATTTGACAGGGCCACTGAAGGTTTGTGTGGACATGATTGTGGTATCCACGAGACAACTCGATGAAACACATACATTGGTGGATGATTTTTGTTGGAGGGCCACTATGGCACAGGAAAACTTGGGAGGAGATATTTCCCTTGTGGATTTCAATTGACTCAAGGAGGCCATGGTAGTGACTAGATATAACTACCTACACCTTATCGTAGATAGGGATTATCTTCTCCCAGTGGGTGGCATGTACCAGGGTGTATTGGAATTGAAATAGCACGAGGTCGACAGAATTACCCGTGAGTTGGTGAATAGACAAGACTCCTTGGAGAACACACATATGGTCCTTCAAAAATCTAAGTTACAGGTAGAGCAACTTCGAGAGGAGTTGAGTCAAGCATATCTTTCATCCATTTCAGTAGACAATCATTCATATACATCATCTTTTTCTCAGGAGGTTGTCAATGACATTGTCTAATTGATGGAGGAGCCTCATGTGATGGGTCAGCATGAGGGGCATTTAGACTTACAAGTGATTGTAAGGAGATATGACACAAAGATTTTAGAATGCACATGTGTTGCAGGAGCCACCACCTTTGGTAAGCTCCTTGATTTCTCACGATGAGACAATCAAGCATACACTCATGGATTGTGGAGACAAGTATATTTTGGGTGAGGACACATCCATTTGGGATCCAGGGTTAGTTGAAATCCATGATGAGGACACGTCTATACAAGATCCAGGGTGAGTTGATATTCATGGATTGATTGACACAATGGTACATCCATGATACAGGATGGTACTGAAGGACATAGTATTATGTAGTGGTATACATGGGCATACAATGATGAGTAGTAGTTTGCAGTGGCATGTAGAGGTGTACATTGGCTCACATGGGGATTCATTAAGTGTAGGGCAGAGGCATACTTGATGGAGGATGGAGTTTCCAGTGGAGAGCGTTCTGCTCCGTTGTCGTAATGCATGTATTTTGGAGATCATATCATCAGTAGACGTAGTACCTATGATGATGGAGAGAGTAGGATTGACCATCAGTGTGAGGAGACACCTTTGGTTGTGTATGATGGCATGGGAGTAGTGTGGAGTCTGAGTGACTATTGAGATAGTCCACCGGAGTGCATGGATGAGATATTGGTCATACCCATGGGATTGACCAATGTATGTGACACTTTCCAGTTAGCCATACAGTCATGGAAGTTTTTGTTACCGTTCCTTGATGCTCTCATCAGGCACAAAAAGACATGGGAGGATTATGTGATGCATTTAGATGAGCCCTGAGCTATTATAGATATGAAAAATATTCTCCATTTGGGGCATGTGGACAATGCACAGGTTGACAGAGGAAGATTGAGGGACGGCATGATCTACTATAGAGATGGGCCATATTTAGTCTCTGAGTCCATATTTAGGGATATGGTCATGATGGTGACGTATGATACATCTTAGGCAGGAAATTCCTAGAATTTGTATGAGTTTGAGGCACCACAGGAGACGGGGTTATTTTTTAGTGGGGTGTCTAAACTCCAGGATTTTCCTGCATACATTGTTAGGAGTGAGGATGGTATATTTCTCTGTGCAGGTTGGAAGCATCAAGACAAATTAGTAGGAACAGGGTTGATTCCTAGTATATGGTTTTCATTAGTTGGTGGCATACAAGGTTTATATATTGGCTCAACTAGATTTCAACAGTTATCAATATGGCACAACAACATTTAGTGGGAATTGGAAGTGGTGTACTTCCAAATTGGCTATGGGGTCTGGGGATTCATTTGGTCAGTAATTTGCTTCACTTCTTGATGGACTAGGTTGCACGAATGAGAGGTATACTTCATTCTTGTATTTTCATGAGAGGGCTTGCTCGGACTCATTCTATATGGCGAGATAGGTTCTCTCTTTTGGTACCCAATATCGAGTATGGTGGTGAATTTGTAGACTTTGGTTCCACATGGACACCTTTACAGATTATGCTTCTTGATAGAAGGCCCAGTCTTTACAGGTATTTTAGCATGGGGTTCCAGGAGTGGGGAATCCAGTGTGTAAACATTGGGCATACAATCGTGGCTAGAGTGGTGCAATGTCAACATGATGATCCCTTTCGAACATTAGCGTGGGACCCAGGGATTACAGGGTTGGGAATTTCATTGACTAACAGAGGCGAGTGGATCCTTGCAGGGGGAAATCCTTCAGATTTTCCATTGAGATTCAATTTTTAGGATAGTGTTTCACTTCTTAGTGATTCATCGAGGTCTTGTAGTTCCTCACTTTGGCGGCAGAATGTTCAGCCATAGGAGGCCATGCTTGGCTTGGAGCGGTCATGGAGGCCAGGATCATTTTCTATGGAGGTCGGGTGTTACTTTCAGGATTTCTCTCATGAGATGTGTGATAGTGGCTCCCTAGTAGAGTGACTTGTTGAGGACTTGATTGAGTTATTGTAGTATCATGTTGGCCTACCCATCAATAGCATTCAAGAGGAGACTTTTTATGTCAGTACCTCATCGAATAGTGAGTTGAGAGGTGGATGCTTCACATTTTCCACTTTGGTTTGGGACCCAGGTATCATGTTCATTTTTAGTTGGGTTTAGTTGGCAGAGTGTCAAATTTTGATAGGATTGCTTGAGTACAAGCAATATTTGGGAAGGGAGGACTGTCATGTCCCCATTTTTGGATTCCCTTATTATGTGGTTAGAGTCACTTCAGGAGGCTTGAGTCAGCCAAGTCATAGGCATGAGACTAAGTCATTAGTGAGCTCAGAGGGTTTGGATGAGTTTTATGGGGCCCAACAAAGTTTATTTACCATTATTCATCATCAGGATCATTTCCGCACAACTTTTTCTTGGTTCTGTTGCATTCTGACGATTTTCGTAAAACATGGTTATTAATGGGCATATTTTAATTAATTACACTAAAGGTACTATTTGGAGCTTGTTTCTTGGAGAAATACCTTAGTGTAATATCTCGTTGGAATCGGGGATAAAATATCTACAAGATGGGGGGATGAAAGGTGAATTTCAGTGGCCCGAGAAATCATAAAGGTGAATTAACCATTTTTTGGAGTAAAAAGGTTCATTAAATTAATAAAGTAATTTTATGAGAAAATATTAAAGATGAATTAAAAGTCAATTGAAAGGAAAAAGGTGAAAAAGGGTATAAAAGAGAGATAGGGGTTCATATTCTCTCATTATACATATTATGATTTGGTAGTTGAGCTCTCAGGAGATTACACATGTTCAGGTGAATCAATGGAGATTATGGATTCCAGGAGGAAGACAACACTGGGTTGATTTCGGTGTTGAGAGAAACACCCTAGTCACTGGGAATATCACCTAGATCTTTCATCATTTTCTAGCAGCAGTTTATAGCTTCATACAGCTAGTGTGCACTTCATCAGGAGGAGGGCGCAAGTTCTAGGAGACTCTAAGGGTTAGCTCATGTCGCCTCGAGAGAATTCATAGATTTCCTTCTGATGCAGTTGAGAGGAAGGACAGGTGCATCTTTTGACATATTACTCGTCATATTTCGACGGAGGGTCCTCTTGGGCATATTAGTTAGCCAGTGAGGGCACAACAATTGGGAAGGATACATTTAGGGTTCCCGAGAGATCACCAGATCAGATCCAGGGAAACCCTTCCGAACCATTACAAAGGATACCGGGGCGTTCATTTTGAGACATATACAACCCGATTCTGATGGTGCATTAGTTGGTAGCAATAGGGATAAAACCCCCCAAGGGATCCCATCCAAGGTCAATCTAGATTAGCAGAGGGATGATCTTCAGTTCGACTAACATTGGGAGTGTGTAGGAGGTCAGGGCACACTATTTGAGATAGATTCTAGGTAGATATGAGGAGTTCAACCACTAAGGTAAACTTTCCAGTCTTGCAGTAGTTTTCATGTGAGTTATCGTAGCATGCAGCAGTTCATATCTCTCATCTATTGATCCAACATCATTTTTCTGGTTCCAGGTATTATTGTTTTAGTTTCATTATTGTATTCTAGTTGAGA
>JASDQU010279118.1:2833-14885 GCA_032191745.1 Picea mariana
TTGACAGAAGGAAACATAGGACTTGGGTCAGGACTGATCTGTCATACACCTTGCATGTGTTAAATGCATGGCAAGAAGGGCTTGTGCATGCATTCATGATAGTGACAATTATAAGCAACCTTGCATGTATTACATGTATGGGAGGGAGAGCATGTGCATGCTTTGATGAGTGGAGCAATTTGTCCATGGAGATTCAAATAATATCAAAGTGGATATGGATTCCTAAAATATCTAGTGGTTTCCAACATGTGGTTTTAAAAACCATACATGGTTTACAGTTTTAAAAACTATACGTGGTTTATGGTTTTGTTATGCATATATATTGAGTGCTTGGGTTTGAGGTATTGTATGAGTTTATGAAAGGTATTTTTATCGTAGATTTTAACCTTGTACGATAAATTACTGCAAATAGATTCTTAATAAAAATAGAATCTGCATCCTTTAATTCTAAACCTCTATGGAGAGGATTGTCTCAAAGAGACCTAGGCATTCGAGAAGATGTGAACTAAAATAATGAAAATAGTTGTTGATCTTACCTTCCTTAAATGTTGTCGATATTTTGAGCTCCTTCCTTCTTTCACTCAAATCCACTAGCACTGCCACCAACCTGAGGGCTAGCACCACGAATCTATGGGCAAAAATCCACCATTCCAGGTCAGAGCTCAACCGCTTATTCTCCAAGGTATTTAAGCTTCATTTAAAACTTTCTTCTTTGCTTTCTTTTGATATCTAGTCAATTATTGACTGCACATCCCTTAATTTAGCATTCAATATTTTTGAAGCTACCATTGCTCAACAAATTCACAAATATAACAATTTGCTCACCTCGAAGTGTTCCCCCCAACTTTATCTTTTATCAACTTCCCGCAAATTTAATAGTTTACCTACCTTGGATTACTCTCTCCCTCAACGCCCTCACCCTCCAACGATGCACCATCCAACCAATGATTCTTCTCTCCTCATTGCTTCCTCTTCTTCTGACCTAAACCTCGTTTCCACCTCTAATTCTCCCGGCCTACCATTATTGCACTATCCTTTAAATATATTTCCCAACATGCTTTCAAGTGTGCTGACCAATCCTGTATCTTTCTCTACCTAGTTGCCAACCCTGTTTCCTCATCCCCAAAACCGAACTCTACAATCACACTTTCTTCCAACCTATAATCTAAAACCCCTTCTATCGCCACCCCCTTCCCTTCTCTAAACCACCAATATTCCTCCTCGACCCCCTTCCACTGTCATAAACTTAACCTCCTTTGTTTTGGATCCCCCCTCCTTTCACTTTTTAGAGAAAGGATTTATTTTTTCTCTATCTCCTCAACATATTCCCATCAAAGATATTATTATCTCAATCGAATTTGTAACCCAAATCCTTCCCCCTAATGAAGCGAAAGAAATTAGGCAAGATTGTGGTAGAATTATCTGGTGTGCAAACCTCCTAAACCCAATCTAACTAAAGACGAATATCAATCTATTTGTCATATTAATAATAATCGTGACATCATTATCTTAAAATCCGACAAAGTTAATTCTATCATCATCATTAATACCTCAAACTATGAATCCAAACTTCTAAACCTCCTCTCCTCTTCTTCCTACAAACCTCTCGCCAAAATGCCTTTGAATACCATCACTGCCCTGGTCACTAAAGCCATGAAATCTTCCTCCCTACACCCAAACATTCAAAAGCAATTGATTCCCCATAACCCAAAACCCCCCTAGATATATGGACAACCAAAAATTCACAAACAAGACATTCCCCTCAAACCCATAGTTAGCGCTATTGGTGCCCCCACCCATGCCCTGTCCCGCTTTTTGGATATCAAACTTAAACCCTTTACTGGAAAAACTTCCTCTTTCATTAAACACTCCTCTGATTTTATCCAAAAAAACCCATGATATTCAACTCGATGACCAAGACTTACTGGTCAACTTTGATGTTGTCTCTTTATTTACCAAAATTCTTGTCTCCGAAGCGTTAGACCTCATCTCCAAGATGGACGACCTTGAAACACTAAACCTAATTGAAATTTTCCTTACCTCCACCTTCTTCACCTTTAAAAGTACTTTCTATGAACGGACCAAAGGAACAACCACGGGGTCTTCTCTATCCCCCGTGGTTGCTAACATTTTCATGGAGCACTTTGAGACCTCATCCCTTAATAGCTTTCATCTCAAACCTAAATTTTGGTTCAGATTCGTCAATGACACTTTCATTACATGTCCTCACGGTCTCTCCTTACTGAATTCCTTCCTCAACCATTTAAATAGCATTTCCCCCCATACCCAATTCACTATGGAAACGGAGAAGGAAAAATCCCTCCCCTTTCTCTATGTTCTCATCTCTCACCTCCCTAATGGTTCCCTTACCCACTAATTTTATCGAAAAAAGACTCATATTGATTGATACATTCATGCCCAATCCCATCACCATCCTGCTCAAAAGTTTGTTTTCCTCAAAACACTTGTCACTCGAGCCATCTGAATCTCTAACCCCCAATTTCTTGAGAAAGAAAAAGCCCACCTAAACAAGGCACTTTTTCAAATGGCTACACCTCCTCTCAAATCAACAAAGCTTTTCTCTCAACCCACAACCCTAATTCAAACGTTTCTTCCTCCTCTTCCCCCCTAGCTCTCCTTTCTCTTCCCTACATCCAAGGCACTATTGATCACATTTCCAAAATTCTTTCCCAAATGAATATCAAAACCGTCTTCAAGCCTTTCAAAAATCTCAAACAATCCTTCAGATTTTCCAAGGATAAATCTGACCCATTGCTTGGCCCATGAGTTTACAAAATTCCATGCTCCTGTGGAAAATCATACATTAGCCACACTGAGAGATCTTTCAAAGCCCGTCTCAAAGAACACATAGTTGACACAACCCACAATTGCATCTCTAAATCAACTACTATTGAACACTCTTTTAATTCTAAACATCTAATTTGTTTTTTCAAAACTAAAAGCATGGCCTCAACACCCTGTTACACTTCTTGAGTCATACGCGAAGCTCTCGAAATCGAAAAAAATCCTAACAATTTTAATGATGAAGACGGGTATAAACTTATCCAATCATGGAAACCTGTCATTCATCGCATCAGATAATCAAATTAAACTTTATTATGGCTTTCATGTGCCACCCTTTCCTTGTTCATTTCTGCGCAACTACCCCCCCAACCCCTCGCCTTTCTCATCATTCCATTCTCTAATCAATAAAAAATGGTATCATCCTAAATCCATAATTTTCAATTTAATCATCCTAAATCCATGATTTTTAATTAATTTTCAATTATTCCTATTCCTTTAATTAATTCTAATTATTATGTAATTAGTATTAATTATATAATTTAATTAGTATTAATTATATAATTAATAATTAGTATTAATTATATAATTAATAATTATTATTAACTAACCATTTTTGTTTTTATTTTTTATTTTTATTAAATTTATTACTCAATTTTTCATCTTTTCAAATGTTCCCTTATTTAACAAATTTTCTACCTTCCTAAATCCTTTAATTTTTAATTATTCAATCTTTTTTTTTTTGTCCTCAATACTAACCTCTAACTAATTCCAATAATTAATTAGTCTTAATTATATTATTATTTAACAATTATTATTGATTAACTATCCTCTTAGTTTATAATTTCGCTTTTTTTACTTAATAACTCTCTTTTTCAATTATATTCCAATTCCTACCCTTACTAATTTCAATTAATTAATTATTATTAACTATATTGTTATTTAATAAATATTATTAATTATTATTAACTATATTATTATTTGATAATTATTATGGATTAGCTATTCTCTTAGCTTTTCCCTGGATGGGATGACAGTTGGCCAACAGGAGAAAGGTGACACACATTCATTAAGGGGAGTTATTACCCCTAGCCGCTAGTCATACAACTAAACCACCCACCTGATGGGATCTAGCATTGTAGTTATGGTAGTGCGCTGCCATCCCTCCGGGAACTTAATGGATCCCCTTGTGAACCAGTGTCAAAGTACCAGAGAGGGTATGAAGCATCAAGTTGTGGTCACCTCGACTTTCATGGCGATCCTCATGGTCTTGTCATAGGCCTATATGAAGGTAGGAGTCCTTAGGCACTTTTTTGTTTTTCATCTCTCGTTGTCTCTCATATTTCTCTTAGGCACATAGTTGTTCCAGCTCTCCCAGCCTTTCAATTCTCTCGTATTTTTTTTCATTTCGATTATCCCAGGCCTCTCCAGACTTCTTACCACCAGTGCAGTACCTCTAGCTGGTTTTCCTCTGAACCCAATCTCCATTTTCCCCCCTTGTCACACTCTTTGTTACATCTCGACCACCATGCCCAGGGAACATGGTAAGCCCAAAAGAGGGCCACATTACTATATTTTCATGGCTAGGTGCAACCACCTTGACCCTTCACAACCCTCAACCCCATCCCACAAAACTAGACAAAATTGGATTGATTTTCCCTTTCCCAATTCCCCGCACTCGCCTCCACCCCTCACTGACACCATGCCTGACCCTGGTAGATGCTTGGTGGAGGAAGAAATTCCTCTACTCGAGTTGCAAACCATGGAATCCACACCATAGCCTGATATCAACACTGATCGCCAAGCCATGCCTTTGGAACAGAAAAGATGTGTTATTGAAGAAGAAATCCCCCCCCATATGGTTGGAAGACTGGATAGCTCAAAACGCCACCCCTGGAATGGCCATGGACAAAACTCCACCAACAACATTGGATGTAGATACAACTCTTTGTGTGGCCATGGATGGGAAAATTGAGCAACCCCCGCTCATTCCTCATTGTCTTTTGGACGACCAACTCCAGCTAATATTTGACATGAGGCAGAACTTGGAGGAGCAATTTCATAACTAGATAACCCTCAGCCGACACATGGACCTCTTGTTCGATGCTCTGGCGGCTGCACCGGAAAAATGTGTTGTCCAACCTGCGGAAATAGGTTCATCTTCACCTTCAAGGCGGATGGAAGCCTGAGATCGCCACAACTCCAGCCTCACTCTATCATGGTGTATTAGGAACCAGTTTCAACATTTTTTGGTTTTGTTAAATTTCTTTAGTGCATGGAAAAAACCATGTTTAGTTGGATATTTGGCAGTGCATACAGTCTTGGATGCTTGATTTTAGACACGTCATATTTTTTGAAATAGGACATTTGTCATGTCACGCCTTATAGTCTTTTTCTAAGATTTTATGCAAGCCACATGTTCTGGTTTCCCTACTGTGGCGGACTAGGTGGTGAAATTTGTTGATTGTATTGATTTGAAGCTTTTAAGGTAATATATACACTTTTGTTTACAAAAAAAAAAATCTCTTAGATTTAAAATTTTACCCTTTATTGTATACTTTTACCTATTAATAATAATAAAATTACTTTCTTTTTTTTGCAACGGCTAATTTATAATGGCTAGTTCTATCTTTTTCCCTAACGGTCATATTATCTTGACCTTTATATACCTCCTACCTCAGTGCTCTTTTCATAATTATTGCTTCAACATACCCTGATGATGGGTGGAGTGTCCACTTGAAATGTTGTACGTTTCAAAAACTCCATACACAGTTAAATACATACCCGCTTGTATATCTTCTACGACCCACATCTCAAGCCTAGTTTGCATCAACAAATCCATGTATATCCAACACTTTTTCCAATCCTGGTCTTCCTTGATAGCACAATCCATAACTAGTATTGGCACGCAAATACTTGAAAACCCTCTTTGTTGTTGTCTAATGCTCCTTCCCTAGTTTTGACATATACCTACTCAAAACTCCCACTGCATGTGCAATGTTCAGTCTAGTATAGACCATTGCATACATCAAATTGTCAATCACATTATCATATGGAACATGGGACATGTCATATTCCTCTTCATATGTCTTGGGACATTAATCTACAGATAACTTTACACCTATAGGAATAGGGACCCTGGTCGGTTTACATTCTTGCATATTAAACCTCTGTAATATTGTCTCAACATATTTCCTCTTATTTAACCAGATTTTCCTGTTTGCCCAATTTGTAGCATCCCTAGCCCCAAGTTGGGCTATGCCACATGAAATTCCAACTCTGATGCCATTGAATTTACAGAAAAATCTGATATGCACAACATTATACATTTCTATGCAATTCTAACAACATATATACATAAGTATAATTAAAAAAACAAATACCCATAACACAAAAGAGGCAAATACACACACGGTAATTAAACAAACACATAGTGGACACTTATCGTTTATAAATAATCCACCAACTACGTGCAAACCTCAAAATTTCCTCCCAGCCATAGAATCTTCTACTCATAAACTTAGCAGCAGGTCACCCCTGAGCTGGGACTAAAACTCCACCTAGGCAAAGGAATCTTAAACCAAGAAAAAGTATCTCAAACAACAAAAATGCTCAGACTCAAGTGCCAACTATAGAAAACAACCTACAATCCATCATTCCCCACATGTCTATCCCACCAGAGAAAGTGTGCCCCTTCTCTTCTCAATAGTCCTTTGGCTTCCCCACTTCCCTTCCGGGGCTTCTGCAACAGGTCAGAAAGGAAGTCTCAGAGCCTTGTAGTTGCAACTTGGCACCTTAGGAATAAATTCTCAGCAATTCTCTCACCTGGAGAGAATGCTCACGAGCCTAAAAAATCACTTCTTTATTAGTCCACCGACCTGACAACCTGCCTCTTTATCTCAATCTACCCATATTACTAGTTGAAACCAACTCCATAAAATTCTAGGTACATGTACGGTGATGGAAGTAGTAGAGTTCATATGGTAGGAGATAATAATGGAATAATGAGTGAATGGATGGGAACAAAATGAACAAAACTCAAAACTATATGAATGCATGTTCCCAACTTGACACTTTTCATGTTGGGAACTACCTTGGGCCCACTTGTCCCCCCACTTGGGTGATATGTTTCTCATAATTAAGGACTTAGGATATATTTGTATCCCTAAGTTTAGACTTTATACTTTAGAAATATTAATAAAATATTCCTTTGGGCTTAAGCCCACTTGGATTAGACCTGCGTCTCATACTCTCATCCCCCCTTTCCCCTTTCCCCTTCTAGTGAATTGTATCCCCCCATACTCTTCTTTTTGGTTGGTTTGCAAAAATGGTTGTTGGCATTATTGATTGTGTGTTGTCATTGATGGAAACATGAGTCAAACATGTACAATAATCATAGAAAAATGAATATCACCTCGGGGTAGAGGAAGATCACCTTGTGGCAGAAGCAATTCATGATCATTGTTGATCACGATAGGATCAATAGTCATTCTATGATTATAAAACTCAAGAGAGGTAGAATACAGAGAATCCATGTACAGAAGGAGTAACGAAGCACAAGGAATTAAGAGCTCAAGAGGGTTAGCGACTGAAGATCAATGCATAAAAGAATGCACAAACAATTATTAAAATCTCAAGAGAAATAGTGACGAACAGATCAAAAGGAAGAATGTTAATCAAAGCTCAGAAGAGATGAAGCACATGAGCCGTTCATTCTTATTTTGGGACAATCCAGGATCATTAGATTGAGGTGAAGTCATAGGTTGGGAAGGATTAAATCTCAACCGTCAGATCTAAAGCATGAGCTTCAGATGGTTTCCCAGTCGTTAGATCAAGATTTGATCTAGAGTTAAGTATTAGCCGTCGATCTGAAATGGAAAAGTTGAACCGTCAGATCAAAAGGTGGTCAACTACGACGCTGACCACTTTGCTTAGTGGTTTGGTAAGACCTTAAGGAAAGAAGGAAAGATGGAAAGGACTACATGCACCTCAAAGACAAAGCTAGTAAGATTCACCTTAAAACCATCTCATCTTTTCAAATAAAGAGATGTCATCCTCTCCCACTCGCTCAGGGCGTTCTGCTGAAATAAATTGACTTTATCAAATGAGTGAACAGTAGCAGAGGGTATGCAGATATCTCCGCTGGGGCTATGGAGGCTCGCTGGTAGCGAAGCAAGGTCTGTGATGTCGAGGTGGCTCCGTCAGGGCTATCGACACTCCCTGGCAGCGGAGCAACACCGTAGCAAGTGAGTAAAGGTAACTAAAGGCTCCATGCCAGTGAATACTTTACTAGGATTTGTACAAGAGGGCATGAGTCAGGGTTACGGTAAATGAAGGAGGAATAAAGGTTAAAAACCCCATGGGCAGACCCGGAAGCATCAACCGGGGATTTCCAAATGCAAGGGTAAATGAAGATCTGATTTAAAATGAGTAAGGTTCACCACCATCTTTTGCATCAGCCGAGCCCTAAAGGAGGAACAAAGATTCTTCTTTCACCCAGTAAGTCGCCACTTGTTGAGCACTCAACACACCCTAAAACGCCTATGTCAAATTTTACTTTTTGGGTACCACTTGATCTTTTGCACTGTCTAATTCGACCTCAGTATGAAAAATGTTGCCTTTTCTTATCATTTTGTTTTCCATTTAGGTATTTCAAATTTTGCTTGAGCATGCGAAAACCCATAACTTAAAACACTAACATCTACTTTAGAGAATTGACAATCAAAACTTTTCCCTGGCGCACTTTATAAATTCGGCATCGGCAAGGATTAAGCGTGAAATAAAAACACTTGAGAGAACCGAAGTTGCCAAGTCTCGATCTTCATCGGTGTTGGAAGACCAGAGATTTCTTTCACGACAAGCATCACCGAGGATATTGTCGATAACCAATCCCTTCGACATCGAAGAAAGGCTAAAAAAGTAAGTGTTCATGAAGAAAGAAATGATATTGTCGATCGCCGACTTCCGAAATGTTTTCGGTATCAGGAGTTTTCGAGGACGATAATTCACAAGGGAACTATGCGATGGAACTATCTCTAAAAGTCGATCCCCAATAACTTTCNTTAGCCTTTCTTCGATGTCGAAGAAAGGCTAAAAAAAGTAAGTGTTCATGAAGAAAGAAATGATATTGTCGATCGCCGACTTCCGAAATGTTTTCGGTATCAGGAGTTTTCGAGGACGATAATTCACAAGGGAACTATGCGATGGAACTATCTCTAAAAGTCGATCCCCAATAACTTTCGACATCAACGAGTTTTTAGAAGGATAGCCGGTAGAGAACGTGATAAGTCAATCCATGATCGCCAACCCCGATACCTTTCGGTCTCGGCAATCCCAGGTTTATTTTAATACACGTCTCCTATCAAAAGACCCGACTGCGACTAAGATATACGGTCAAACCACTTATCCTCTTTTTCCATCTCTCATTGCCCGAATGGTTAGACATACGATCTAGTTTTTCCCCTAAGTCGTTACTAGTTCCCGAGACCCAAGTCGCTCCCCGAACTAGCGCCATACGACGAAATCTTTCAGGGTCAAAAGTTTTTCTCAGGAGGATACCAACGGGAACATACACAAGGATATCATCGATTCCTGATCTTCCTACTAAGAAAGTGACGTGATGGGACGTTTTAGATCTAAGATACGATGGATCCGAAGCATTTAAAGAACTAATTAATTCCAAAGATCCCGCATTAGTTGCTAATCTGTGCGTGAATCAAAAGGACATGTTATCGAACAGTTTGTAGCTAGGTCAAATGATTATAAAAAGGAGGCAAAACTGGCATAACAGGAACCTACCCCACCCAATGTCACCACAATGGGGAGGTTCTTTCTTTTTAGGGAGGTTAGGCCCAGGGGAGACGTCCYCGGTAMCCTGGRGTTTTGAAGAGGCTAWGGTTTCAAARKTCARARTAAAGGTCCCTCTTCACAGGTCACCACCTAAAAYAGATAGTCGGGYTAAACAACCAATAATGAAGTGTAGGCCCAAATGAGAACACCTTCCCGGAACAAAGCAACATCAAAATAATACAGGCTATCATTCAATGGGTTAGTACTTCATGTAACTATCTAATATCAATATATAAGCAATTGCAATAATAAATATTGGCAAAGTCAATGTTTGTTAATATAGCAACGAAATAATATTACTTCACCAATAAATATCAAGATGATATGGCAATCAATGTATCAAATCAATCCTTGTTCAGTAAATGCATCAAATCATCATCCAATTGCTCAATACATAAAGAATGTTGCGTCAAGATGAAATAACCAAGTGTGACGTCAGCCTTTTAGGGTTAGTAGTTAGTTAGGGTTTCAATTATAAAAAAAAATTGAGAGTTGTTTTGACTACTTATCACTTCAACATTGGAGTTCTGAGATCAATGCCTAATGGGTAAATGGAGTCAAGTTTAAGGGAGGACGCAAAGGTTGAAAGGAAAGGCTAAGGACTAGAGGGAAGGGTTCTGAAGTGCTGCTATGGCAGGGCCCCATAAGAAAAACCCTAGGGGAAAGAGGCTCACTCCATTGTTTCTAAAGCAAGGCCTCGTGCTCTTTCCTCCTTTCTTAGGTTTAACTTGGAAAAACGAATAACATAAGAGATAAATCAAGACATGAGAGTGAGATGAGGGAGGGTGTTGCTAAATCAAGGCCCTATTACCAAACCCTAGAAGCAGGATGACCCTAGGTGTAGATAACCTAGAACTGGGACGTCTCCTCCTTCTTGACCTTTAAAGGGTACGACTAGCTTAGGGGAAGAGAGAAATGAGAGTGTAGCTATGGCTAGGCTCTTCCTTTCTCCTTCAATGGCTGAAAATTTCTCTTTTAGGGAACATGAGATAACAACCTACTTTTGTGTTTATCCTCTAGGGTTTTAAATCAACAAAGTTTATAAATAAATGCAAGAATATAAGTCTACAAGCATTCAATTAAGAAGTTTTGCAGAAAAAACACTTACATATCACCATGAAATAACATTGCAAACCCTAGTTGTAAACCTTCCTTCAAGAGAAATGCCAAAAATGCCAAGAAAAGTCTTCCTTCAACAAGTGTGTCTCAGTCCAAAAGAACAAATACCCAAGTAGGGCGCAAAAACCAGATCTCACTAGGAGAGTGAGTGTTGTCTTCTGTCAAAATGAGGATAAAACTCCTAAATATGCACTGTATCAATGACCTTTAATTAAATTTAGGTCATAAAAAATAGCCAACAAGGCTACAAACCAAAATCATGCTGTTTTTACATTAAATTGTCAAATTAAAACCCTAACTGAGAAAAATCAAGATGTCAAGCCCTATTGAGGGAGACGTTATCCCTCTTTAGGGAAAAAACAGCACAAAATGACAAAACGTTGGCCCTCTTTGGGCCTCCAGGTCATGCCACACGTGCCAACTGCCCTGTCAAACCATCACACGCTCAAGGTGACATCAATGGCTCCTAGGTGACGTCCTGGGCCATCCAAGGGAAACGTTCCAATGGAAGTAGGTCAACCCCCCTAGGTCGGGCTCAGCCAAAGTGCCCCTGATGGAACGTCCTCTTCTTCTCTGGTGAAAAACCTCGATCAAGCACTGTCTCGTCTCTGCCCCTCTGATGGGGTTTCAACAACTATCTAATGGGCTCTTCAGCCCCATGGAGGTCGGAACTGATCATCTCCCCATGTGTAACGGTCCAAATGGTACATGTCCGTCGGGCATGGTCCTGCACATCAAAAACTACGCCCTCCATGGGATCATTAGTCACAGGTATCATAGAAATGTTAATCACATTTCATCATTAATATTATCAAACATATGCATAAAAACCTTGATATATCATTTAATAGCTCAAAGACGTTACAAAAACCTACAATACAAGTTTGAGGAAAAAGAGCAAGACACCCTATCGGGATAGTATCCATAAGGAAAGGACAGTTTCTAAGGGTTTTCATCCAAGCCATGTAAATGAGGTGGTGTGGCTAAGGGATGTCCAGACATATGGGTAGAGTGAGAGCCAAGGATGCATGATATTACCTATGGGTGCCTTTGTAGAAGGCGATTTGTACCTATCATGGATGCAAATTTTTCCAAGCCCCTTCTTGCCTTTTATTCTTTTTTTTATTTGCTTTTTCTTCTTCTTTTTCCTTTTTTTGTCGAAGGACTAACCAAAGGGCATTTCCTTAGCGTGGTGACCAGAGCTGACAGTGTTACCCACAATTACTTTCACAGAGATGATAAGGTTGGCTCATGATGAGACCCCCTTTCCCTTGGCCATGCA
>JASDQU010279120.1:2329-14852 GCA_032191745.1 Picea mariana
AGGCCATCTTAAGAGGGATTTGTTTCTTGTTATTCCTTTGTATGGGTGGAATTGGTACATGCTTTGGTTGGGTTTGGTCCCATGGAGGGCCAATGCATTTATTGAATTCCACAACAACATATGTTTGCAAATGTGGAGGGTTAGTTCCTGGTGCATATACAATTTGCATGACTACTCCGAGAGCACCATTGACTAATCCTGTTTGGACCCATTAATTGCAGGATAACATAACTCGTTGGCCTATACATAGAAATATATGTTTTTCCAATTGATCATCATGATGGTGTGCATTTGAAGCACGAAGTAGTTATGCAACACTGTGTGCGATTGCCAATTTATTCAAGGATTGAAGCATGAACTTGTTATGGTTGTCGACAAGAATGTTTGTTGCAAATAGGTGGAATGAAGAATCAAACAATAGACATTCTTCAATGGATAAGAATCTGTGAGTCCTAGATTGAAGGAGGTTCAAATCATCAATGGTTGGTGTAGCATTATGAAGGTTGGATAACAACTGGCGGAAGCAAAATTGGGTGATAGAGATGCCTTATAGATGAAATATTGTTTCCAACTTGACTACAGTGGTAAAGGTTGTCCATAAGCTCCTGCCTGGAGTTTATCCTACATAAAGAGGTTTATCCATTACTGGTGGTAATTGACCCAGGTCACCCACAAGAATTATTGAACAGAAACCGAATGAGCAGTGATTTTTTTTCTGGAAATGCCTCATGAAAGCGACTTTCAATTCGCACAAAAAGTATAGATCATATGAAGCTCATCTCATCAATTATAATGTAGTGAATATTTTTCATCTCTTCTTGGAACACTGCAAGGGATTGACCATGTAAAGGACTCATGTCCTTGATAGGAATCCTAAGTCATGCATGTATAGTGGTCAYATGTATGTTAAATGTTGCAACTCYAGTAGGGGCAAGAAGCAATAGTGGGCTATGTCCATAGGGTTCTTGAGAAGATAGTGTTTCTYTGATGCAGTGTATAAGGTAGGATTTTCCTRTTCCYGCAGTTCCTTGGATGATCATCTTCAATGGTTCTTTTTGTTCTTTTGCTTGTAAGTGATGCATGATGATGTTGAATGCAGTGTGTTGATTTGTAGAAAATGTACTTCTTGAAGGACGTAGTGGATTCATTTCTTGTAGTACTGTTGTATTCCTTTGATGATAGTTGATAAATCTTGGTGAAGTGTCTAATGTATCTTGTGATATTTTGAGTTGATCCCATGGGTGGGAAGTGTCAATCTCTCGAAGTTCCAACATATCAAGAGAAATAAAGTTGATATTGTGGGTAGGGACCAATCTTGATAAAGACTGCCATTCATTCATCTCCTTGTTTGGTTGTATGTTAGTATGGCTATGATCATCTTCAGATATTTGCTTATTAGGAGTGGACAATGGGATGCGGTCAACATGCCAGACATGGTAGTGATGTCTTACGATCTCCCAAGTAGACACAATATTTTCATTTGAAAGGCTTGTATCTTCAGAGAAAGAACGAAAGGGTTTGTATAAAAGAAACTCACTCCAGCAGAAATCAACAAAGTTATCAAAATATTTGTTTGGAATGGTAGTGAAAAGTGGCCATACATGGACAATTGCAGGGATGTTTCTTTTTTTCCACTTTTCATTTTTCCTTGCTTGGTTATATGTCCAATGTTTTGCAAGGTCAAACAAACATACTGGATCGAGAAAAACAGGATGTATTAAATATGCATCAATGAAAGTGGATCCAGATAAGAAGTTAGGAAAATCATAGGAGATTCAACAAAATATTTTCCGACCAACATTGAGTTTGGTGAAGGTGCGACTGCATGTGACAAGGGGAAACTTTTGGAGCATATGGCAAGATTCTTGGGCACTTATGTAACAGTCTACAATTGCTTCTGAGTGAAAGCGATGATAAGCAGTTGAGGCAGGTTCATCTATATTTGACATAGATGCAATTCTGGTCAACATAGGGTGGTAGGTCTCTGATCTCCCCTCTACTTTGGAAGCATATTTCACAATGTATTTTAGAACTACATAGTGAGAGAGGACTAGTTGGCAATCTACATTTTCTCTCCATGCTTGGAGTATGTTAGAATTATGGATATTGAGGTGCTCATCATTGTGTGTCGACCGATATGTCTTCTGACCCATTTCATCAATGTAGAGTGATGACTCCATTTGTACCTTCCAAGGGAATTTATACCTGCATTCGAGTGTAGTTCCTTTTCTATGGAGACATGTTTTTTCATTGTACTTTGTATGTCTTTGAACTCGATTTAAGATTATTTCATAGTCCTCAAGTGGGTTGGTTGCAAATATCTCCTTTGTATCTAGTAAGAAAGGGTCATCTTCAATGGATTGATGCATAGCCATGTGTGTGTCATGGTGTTCTCTAGAATTCCAAGTTGTAACATAGTTATCAAAGAAACTCTTTGCAACATAGATTTGATATGGGTCTTCCCAATGTAATATTTCCATGTTTGGAGCATCAAAAAGCCACAAAAAGCCATGTATATGTGTAGATCCATAATTTCTCCATTCATACTTGCAAAAGGGATATGAAATGACTAGTAAATAGCATATAAATGTATAGGTTCGGTAGAGGTGATTGGAAGTAGTATATATTGTGTACCTATACCAATAGCCAATTGCGTGTATTTTTTTTTGTAGTATCTCCTCATGGAATATTGAAAACCTTTTGTGCATGTAAGCAACTACAGTGTGGGGGCGATCAATAACATTGTTTGTATGCCAACATTGGTGAAGCATTGGGTCAAGAGTTCTATCCTTTTGCATAACTGCGTGCAAGTCTGGCCACTTTTTGTCTGCTGCACCGAGAGTGAAAAACAAGGTTGGGCATTTAAGTTGTGTGATCATGTTTGTTAGCTTGGTCCTTGGCATGGTCCAGAATGCTCTAGTGCCATGTAGATGTGCTCCGAAGCGCATTACTTGTTCTAGGATTTTTTCTGCAGGGAGTTCTTTGAGATGCGCACACAATTCTTGAATTGTGGTGGGTGTATTATGATTTTGGCTTTGTTTGAAAAAAAATCTAGTTGTTGATTGACTTCGATGGTGCATAATCAAATTGTAGAGGTAGTATCTGAAACAAGGATGACTACCAAACATATTGTCATGGTACCTCATTAAGTGTAATGCATAAGTATCAAGTTTTATGTTTCTCATGCGTGGTTGGTGAGGAAGGGATTCTCCAGTGGGGAAAAGAGAAGGAAAGGTCATGTCGAATAGACCCTCTATGTTGTACTCATTGATTATGATAGGCCAATTGTTGTCCAGTCAATTGTATTTGGTGAAAATTTATCTATAGTGTTAACAAATGCTCTTATTTTTTCTAGTTCTCGTTGTGTATTAGGAAATCTAAAGGAAAAGGAAGACATTGGTTGTTCATCTTGGCAAACATCATGGTGTTCTAAAGAGATATTTGGTTCTTCAGTGGGGAAATTTAAAGTTTCTATAGAGATAGAATGGATTTGAGTGGTGACATTGGTCCATGTAGTGGGAAGTGAGGCAAGCACGTTTTGGTAAATTTGTACATCATTGTAATATTTGCCATGTTTTTATCTTGTAGAACAATGCATTTATGACATGATATTTTGTCACATAAAAATCATATCATTTCCCCTTTCCTCCATGTCTCTTGACAACTAAGATATCAAGTTATGAAAGGTGATGGGGCAAGAAAGTCACTATGTGGAGGATTTGTTGCAGGAAACTAATTGTGTGGCCACTATATGTGTATTGTCCACCTCGAGCATGCCTAACTTGCAAGATGGGGATAACTCGAGCAATTAACATTTCCTCAACCTATGTAAGTATTGACAGAACTGTGGGTTGGTCACGAGGGTCCATATTATTCCATTTGGAGAGATGATGCACATTATTTTCTCTATGACAATGAGTACAAATGTGTCCATTCGGAGATGGACGAGTAGGAATGCCAGGATATGATTCCATACATGTAGTGAATGTATGTATGTTAGAAAAGGAATCAATACATTTTCAGAAAGAGTGGGAAGCGTCTGTATGGGGTTGAGGTTGTAGAACACATGTTGGTAATTCCACACAAGGTTGGTTTTGGTTTATAAGTGAAGTCTCTCTAAGTCTATTCAATTTTTTTAATTTTTTTTTGTCCAGCATATTTAATTTGATGTTGTTCATTTTGTTGCATCTTAGATGTACATAGAGGACTGGTGACTGAGCTAGTGGTTTATGTATTAATAGTGTAATTGTTCCATCTATTTTATATTTTTTTTGTTTATTTATGTAGCATGAAGTGTATGGCGCTAGCGATTGTATAGAGTCTTGTTGGGAAGTTGAATTTGTGAAGATGTTATGTGCGAAGTATTTGATGGCATGCATTGTTGAAAGAGAACATGTATTTCTAATGATCTTGAGAGACCTTCACCAATTGTGTTTGTTGTTGTAGTTGGCAACATTGGGGCAATTCTTGTGCTAGATGAAATTGCCTATAAGAGAAAAAAATAAAAAAATGTAGTTAGAATTCAAGGTGCTTGATATCACATTTTGTATGTTTGATAGCATGTTTTTGTAAGCATATTCTTAAAATAGTTATACAAACAATAATTTTTGTTTTAATATGTTTTAAGTGAATGCATAGGTTGGATTTCTTCCATACAATTCTTATAACGAATATAAAAAAAATCCAAAACAATGTTTTTATATATAATATGTATATGCACAAAAGCAGGGAAATGACAAGTTAGTGTTTGAAAAAAACAACCATAACACTTCGGAAGCACTATTTATCCAACAATTAAGGGACCGGGATGTCCTGTTTTGGCTTTGATATGCGATCAATTTTATCACATGCAATCACGATGCTTTTGATTTATTTTTGATTGGAAAATGTTTCTTCATGCACTACAAGTTTGAACAAGTAGCTATGAAAGAATAACTTTCCAAATATGTCAGTGATGTTTTTGGTATTTCCCTCATATTCAAATTCATATAGCTTCTCTGCAGAAACACCTATAAGTTGTTCAACAACTTCTTGAAATGTTGTAACATTGATCTTTCTTGTTTGGTATTCAATGTTGAACTGGAAAATGTACATGTAGTACTCACATTCAAAAACATGTTGATTGCACCTTTGACACTTCGAGACACCATCTTCAATAGGTGTGATTTTTTTTTTCCACTTTTGATCTTTGAATGTAAGTGGGCATGCAACATACCAACAATTGTCTATATTTAAAGAAACAATAGTTTCCTCAACCAAAATGAATGTGGGGTTTGGAGCTTTACCAATTCCCTCATTTTCTATGTCAACCAAGTGTTTTTTAATAGAAGGGTGCCCTCTTGAAGCTCCAAGTGTAGATAAGGAGTGACAAGTTATATCTGTTAAAGGGTTCTCAAACTAGGCTCTCAAATATTGGGATTCTTTGAGAATATGATTGATGGAAAGTTGGGATGTGAAGGTTGTAGTAATTGATATCATACCAAAGTCAGTTACTTTTACTGGTTTTAGAGCGATTATTGGAAAGGTATTTGAGATAGAATATTGGTGTAGATTATGTTTGTTGCAAAAGACTACCCATAATGTGACCTCTATACTATACCCTGACATGTATTTTAGTTGTAGGGTTCTCTTATGTGTCTCTATTCCATTCTTTCTCATGATGGTTGTTAAAGGGATAATAGAGATAACAATTCCAATAATATCAAATCTAGAGTTGTTGACCAAAGTTGGTACCAAATTAATAGGAGTGAACAGAAATTTGTGGTTTGATATTGAATGATCATCCTCTAAACATACTGCAATGGTTGAGGTAATATTTAGAGTTATTTAACAATCATTTTTTAAATTATTGAATTCTTTTCTTGCAAGCTTGATGTACCCTTTTGAGATGATGTAAATTTTGCCAATGTCTATGGAAGGATGGAAATTCGTCACTTGGATGTTGAAGAGGGTAATGCATATTTCACCATTTTTTGCATCAATAACATCCAAGCTAAATACATTGGCAAGTCCCTTAGCATTGGTGAATGTGTGTAGATGACGCAGACCCCCAGACACGCAGGTCAGAATCCGCACAGGATCTTTGCTTTTTGGCCCCTGAGAGCTCGATTGGCTCTTTTGTTTCCCTTTCGGGAAATCAACACCCACAACAAACCTTGAGGTAACTCCTCTTTTATTTCGGGATACCGGATTTCACAATTTCAGGAATCCCATGGTCGAATGCCTTACCTCTTCGACCTCCGAAGCCCGAAATACTAACACTTGGCCTTTCTTGATGTCAATTTCAACTTTCGTGAATTCAAGAGTTGCGACGACATGCAACTCTACTCTCGACCCTTGGAGTCCCAAACTTGCAACTTTCGATTTACTGAAATGCACATGTCCCAACCTTCCCTTTCTCTTTCTCATTTCAGGGTTTCAATCACCGAAATGCGCTTTCACTACGTCTTCCAGGCTCCTGACAGTCTGAACCAATGTTGAAATGATGTCTACTGAAATCCTTTCGGACCTTCGTGTACTGGGAGTTTGATATGCTAAGGATCAAATGCTCTTTCGCCTTCGTCTTCCAGTCTCCAAAGTCCCGAAATACCAAAATGGTATCTCTTCTCCTCTGCTTTCGCGATCCTCGACAGTAAGTCTCATGTCCTTCCACATGTCGCCTTCTCCTTGTTTCGGGTTTTCGGGTATCGAGG
Organism: Picea mariana; assembly: GCA_032191745.1. NCBI lineage: Eukaryota > Viridiplantae > Streptophyta > Pinopsida > Pinales > Pinaceae > Picea > Picea mariana. The sequence continues at coordinate 9,022 of JASDQU010279120.1, forward strand.
GTTTGAAACTCTCGACCCCAACCTTATGTCACTATGATACCCGGTTTCCTGAACTCTGAAATGCTTATACTTGCTTCCTCTTACTTCCACACATGAAAACCTCTTTTTCATGCTTCGGGGGTTTGATCAGCCAAGAATCTTGGCTTACACTTCAAACTTTCGAACCCTGAACTGCCAAAATGATTTGACGTCCCAATAATTCAAGATCAACGACCCTTATCTACCTTGTAGCTTCTGTATATCCTACAGTTCTCTCTATTTCAGGAATTCTCCTTGGAGAATTCCAACCATCCAAACTTCTTCTTCAAATAGCTCTGGTTCTAATTTGACCCTCCAATCCTCCTCTCGAACCTGTCCTCTGCATGGTAACCAAAGTTCCCTGCCTCCTCTTGAACATCTTGAAGGCGCGAATCCTCCTGATCTTCCTTTTCCAAACTCAAATATTCTAAGAGATTGTTTTTCACGCACTCCTTGTGGCACCTCTTCGAATATGTCTGAATATTTGAATCCCTTGACTCTGTGCAACTCTACAACAATAGTCCTCCAATCTCTTAGCCTTAGTCTATAGGTTCTAAGGTCTACAACAATAGTTCTCCAATCTCTCAGCCTTATTCTATAGGTTCTAAGGTCTCGACTAGCCTGCACACACCTTGCACGACTTCTGTGCCTATCTTGCACCCCTGTGGGAAATGAGAACAAGGGTATCCCTCCTGAGCCTTCAGAGATAAACTCTGAGCCCATCAACGCACTCCTTGGGGATGCTTCACTGCACTCCTTGTAGGAACTCTGACTCAAGAAGAGAAACAATTGAAACTCATTTCCTTACTCTCTCACTCTCTCAGACTTCAAACACTTAACATGAAATCATACATACATAGCATAAAAGAAAATGTACAATGGAAATATTAAAACAACTATAAGCATAGCATTCAACATGTACATACATAAAGCATAAGAACACCATGAGTCTGAATCAAAGATTTGTATATTAACCTCAAAACTTTTGTACATGGATTCTTCTCTTCTATGTTCTATTGATACAATTGATCCTGTTACAAATGATACAAGATGAGGGTGTCTATAGTCATTTTCCCTCTAGCTCCTAAAACTGTCTAATCTAGAATTTAAATCTACCTACTTACATTAATTTCTTATAAATGCCTCTACACCTTACAGATGAGAGAAGATCGCTCAAGATTTGTTTTACAATATGGAAGTAAGCACTCTCTTAACTATTACATTAATGTCTGCGCATCCAAACTTTCAAAACAATTCAAATATTTTCAACATGTGCCAAAAATGTGGTGTGATTGTTCCATATATCTTTCGCCTCCACGCTTGCTTGCTTCTGATGATGCTCCTGCATCATACTCCCTCACTTGAAAATTTTCATGGACTCCTGTTCATGAGATATTGCACGGTATACCCATGTTTCTGAATTTCTGCTTCATTCTCCTAGTTGGCATCTTCTACTGGATGTCCCTTCCACTTGACCAAGTATTCAAAATACTCTTTTCTCCTAGTCCTCTTGCTGATTCTCTTGTCAAATATACTTTCCATCTATGTCTTTTCAGCTACAAGAATTTGTTTAGTCCACTGAACCTCTGTCTATTCACCGTCTGCTTCAGATCTATAAGGGTACAAATCTGAGATGTTGAATATTGATAAAATTCGGATACCATCGGGTAATTCAATCACATATGCATTTGCCCCAAATTTCTTCAAGACCTTGCATGGTCCAATCTTCTTCATTTTCATTTTTTTATATGTTCCCCTTTGGAACCTTTCCTTTATTAGGTGTGCAAGAATCAGATCACCAACTTCAAATTGAAGTTCTCTTCTGTGTTGATCTGCTCTTCACTTCTACTCTTGGCTCAAGTTTTGCAATCGCTCCTTCACTTGGCTATGAAGTTCTTTCATTGCTTCTGCAAAATCCTCTGCACTAGCACTTCTAGTTTCATTCTGCTCTGAATCTTTCAATTTAGAAAATCCCCTTGGTTGCATTCCATAAACAATCTGAAATGGACTCTGCCCCGTGCTTCTGTTATGTGAATCATTGTAAGCAAATTTCGCCTGTGGTAGAATGTGATCCCACTGACTGTGGTGTTCAGTCACTAGGATCCTTAGAAAATTTCCCAAGCTTCTGTTCACAACTTATGTTTTCCCATCCGTCTGAGGATGATAAGCTAAGCTAAAAGACAAACTTGTCCCCAGCTTCTTCCATAAATTCCTCCAAAAATGTCCCACAAACTTGGTGTCTCGATCTGAAACTATGCTCCTTGGTAAGTCGTGAAGTCTAACGACCTCTTTGAAAAACAGGTTCGCAATCTGAGTTGCGTCGCTGGTTTTTTGGCATGGTATGAAATGTGCCATTTTTCAAAAATATGTCTACCACCACAAAGATTGAATCAAATCCTCTTTGTGTACTTGGCAGCCCCAATACAAAATCCATGCTCACTGCATCCCATGACCTCTCAGGTATGGGTAATGGCTGACACAACCCTGTGTTCTATTTTTTTCCTTTTGTGTGCTAACAAATTCTACATCTGTCCACAAATATTTTGACATCTGTCTTCATCCCTGGCCAAAAATATGAGCCATTTAACTTCGAGAACGTTTTTTCATGACCAAAATGTCTGACCAATCCTCCATTGTGTTTTTCTTTTAGTAAATTCTCCTTCATGGAGCATTTTGGAATACATAATTGATTTCCCCTGAATAATAATCTGTTCTGGATCATATACTCGGTCCACTAGCTTTTGTCCCTAAGAATTGGATTCTCATATGCTCCATATGCCTCTTTGAAATCTGGATCATCTCTATACATGTCCCTGAGGTTATCAAAACCTAAAGTTTTGACTCTAAATTCCTGCATCAACACACATTTCCTGCTCAAAGCATCAACAACTTTGTTAGCAGTTCCAAAAATATGTTTAATTACAAAAGTGAAATTCTGCATGTATTCAACCCATTTTGCATGCTTTTGGTTCAACTTTTCCTGTTGAGTCACGAATTGTAAAGCACGATTATAACTGTACAAAATGAACTCTTTAGGAACCAAATAGTGCCTCCACTTCTTCAGTGCTTGTATGAATGCATAAAATTATTTGTCATATGTGGAGTACTTAACCTTCACCTCATTTAGTTTCTCGCTAAAGTATGCGACTAGTCTATCATATCGACTGAAAACCACTCCAATTGAAAATCCACTAGCGTCACATTTGACCTGAAATGTCTTAATGAAATCTGGCAACACCAGAATTGGTTGTTCAGTAATCTTCTTTTTCAAAAAATTGAAACTTTTCTCTGCTTCTTCTATCCAGTGAAAATATTTATGTCTTTTCTTCACCGTATCCATCGTTGGTGCACTAATTCCACTAAAATTTCTAATAAATTTCCTGTAGAAACTAGCCAATCCATGAAATCTTATAACTTCAAATATACTTCTTGGCGATGGCCAATTCTTAATCACCTCCACTTTATCTAGATCCATTTTCAGCTTATTTGCAGAGATAACGAACCCCAAATAAATGAGCTCTATCTTCATGAACGATGATTTCCTCATATTTATCAACAACTTCTCGTGCTGTAATCTTTTCATCATTGTAGCCAAATGCTTCAAGTGCTCTGCTTCAGTCTCATTGAAAATCAATATATCGTCAAGATATACGATGACGAATTTTCCTATGAAATCCCTCAGGACTTCATTCATCAACCTTATGAAAGTACTAGGCGCATTTGTTAAGACAAATGGCATAACAAGACATTCATACAGCCCTTCATTCATCTTGAATGTTGTCTTCCATTCATCACCTTCTCTCATACGAATCTGATGATATCCACTTTTCAAATCAATTTTTGAAAAGAATTTTTCTCCACTCAAGAAATCCATCAAATCGTCCATCCTCGGCAATGGAAATCTATATCTGATGGTAATCTTGTTAATTTCCCTCGAGTCTGTACACATTCTCCAGCCTCCATATTTCTTTGGGTTGAACACTATTGGAATAACGCATGGACTCAAGCACTCTCGAACCAACCCTTTGTCCATTAAATCCTGGACTTGTCTTTTGACCTCATCATTCGCTTGTAGCATCAATATGTACACTACTTTGTTTGGTAAACTAGATCCAGGTGTAAGATCGATGTGATGACTTATACTCCTGATAGGTGGCAATGAAAAAGGTGGTTCGTCCACTACTATATCAACAAAATCTTCCAGTAGCTGTTTATTTTCCTTTGGTAAATCATCCACTCTTGTGATGGTTAAAACAATTATAGGCTTCCTTACCACAATGAATTGTGTATCTTCCTTCTTCTTATCCTCCTTAAGAAGTTCCTTCCCACTCATGAGAAGTACATTGTTGCTCACCTTTGGTTTTACTTCTTTATCCTTAATCGACAACAACATGCGATTTCTTCCATTTTTTTCTAGGGTGTATGTGTTCTTTCTCCCATCATGAATCACATTCCTCTCATATTGCCATGGTCTACCCAACAATAGATGAAAAACATCCATGGGAATGACATCACATAGTATTTCATGCTTATACCCTCCTATTTTAAATTCAACTAAACATTGTTTAGTGACATTTACCTGATGTCCTTTTTGTAGCCACGAAACTCTGTATGGGCTTGTATGTTCAATAGTCTCCAGCTCCATCTTTTCTACCATCTCTGTAGAAACAAGATTGTCTATGATACCACTGTCCACGATGACCTTGCATACCCTATCTTTGGTCTTGCAAGCAGTCTGAAAAAGTCTATTCCTTTGGATTGGGTTCTCCACCTCCTTCTCTGGCGTTAACATAACTTTTTTCATCATCAATGACCTTCCACCTTCAACATATTCTGCCTCAACATTTCATCTTTGAGCTTGGAAAATGTGATTTTCACCTCCTTCTTTCATCTTATCTGGACATTCATAGGATTTGTGTCCATTATTTCCACAGGTAAAGCATTTTATTTCTCCACATTTGCCTCTTCCTCTTCCTCTGGTTTGAGGAAAAGTATTTCTATCTGCATACTCTCCTCTCTGTGAGCTTCCACCTCTCTCAGTTTGAGTTTGAGGTTTCTTCCATTCCTCTTTAGGTTTCTGAGTCCTGTCCTGGGCAACTGTTTTGCCTCTATCTTGGCCTCTGCCTCAGCCTCTTTGATCTTTCTTTCGGCTCAACTTCTCTTTAGCTTTCAGAGCCATTTGATAAGCATCTTCCACCGTTTGGATGGTCATCATGCTCATCTCATCCTAAACATCATATCGTAGACCATTCATATACTTGGCAACCTTTTCATCATCACTTTCTCGATGACCTACTCTGATGTTTATCCTATAGAACTCTTTAGTGTATTCTTTCACTATCATCAATTTCTGCCTCAAATTATGCATCCTCCGAAATAGAGTAATTTGATAATCCTTGGGTATGAATTTTTCCTTCATCTTCGCAACCACTATATCCCATCTTTTGATTTTCCGCTTATCTTTGCAGCGTTTGGTAGCCTGCAGTTCATCCCACCATAATGTTGTATGTCCTTTAAGTCTTGTGACAACATGTTTGACCTTCTTGTCTTCCTCGACGTCCTCATAATCAAAATATTTATCCAGAGCTCTAATCCAGTCTAGAAGTGATCCGGATTTTATGAGCAGAACGAAATGAATACAGATTATTAATAGATGCTTAACACTAAAATAACAGAGATACAGTAAAACTGGTTTTCTATTAAATAACGAAATAAGCTGAAACTGTAAAAAATGCAGCGGAAACAAGCTTGCTGGAATGGTGGCGGCTTATCTCTGAGAAGAGATGTGACGGCAGCGCACATTCGCAAGAAGA
>JASDQU010279121.1:0-13915 GCA_032191745.1 Picea mariana
AATCATGCATGCCTTGACCAAATTCAAACAATATTTGGTGGGCAGCAAATTCGTGGTCAAGACCGATCACAACAGTTTGAAGTATTTCCTTGAGCAAAAGGACCTCGGTGAGTGCCAACAGAAATGGGTGACGAAGGTACATGCATTCAACTTTGACATAGAGTATGTCAAGGGGAAGAAGAACATTTTGGCTGATGCACTATCGAGGAGACCTGCGGCATGTTCTTTGATGGAGATTTCAACAGATTGGAAATCCCACTTGTTAGTGGAATATTCCAAGAACAAGTTCGCTTGTGAGGTGATGGATGGGAAGATACAGGATGACCAGTATAGGGTCATTGATGATGTCATATTTTACAAGGATAGAGTCTACTTGGTGCCAGATTCAGGGCTTAAGAAGAAGATCCTCACTGCAGTTCATGATTCACCTCTAGTAGGCCATCAGGGGTTTTTCAAAACCTACAGACAAATCAGAGAGAGGTTCTCATGGAAGGGCCTAAAACAAGACATTATGAGACATGTCAATGAGTGTGTGACTTGCTAGCAGAACAAGTTAGAGCATGCTCTTCCAGTAGGGCTACTTCAGCCACTCCCCATTCCAGAGCAGAAATGGGAGAGTATATCTATGGAATTCATCACCGGTCTACCCAAGGTCCAAGGTAAGGACTGTATCTATGTAGTGGTCGACAGATTGACCAAGTTTTCTCACTTATATGCCATACCAACAGAGTAAAACACAGTTCAGGTAGTCGATCTTTTCTTCAGGGAGGTCTTCAGACTTTATGGGTTGTCGAAGAACATCGTCAGTGACAACGACAATCGATTCATAGGGACATTTTGGAGAGAGTTGTTTCAGTTGGTGGGGACAGAATTGACACCTAGAACCATCTATCACCCTCAGACAGATGGGCAGACCGAGATTGTCAACAAGTGGGTTGAAGGTTATTTGAGGAACTATGTAGGAGGACAGCAGAGAACGTGGGTAAAGTGGTTACATTTAGGAGAACATTGGTACAACACCACCTTCCACATTTCCATTGGTATGACACCCTTCCGAGCATTGTACAGATATGATGCCCACACTTTGGTAGACTTGGTATTCAGGGAGAGTAGAGCTCCCAAGGCCAAGGATTGGATCATAGAAAGTCAGGAGATTCTCAAGTTGTTGAAAGAGAACCTGCAGACGGCGCAAAACCGACAGAAGATAAGAGCGGACATGCACAGGATAGAGCGCAGCTTTGAGGTTGGAGATTTGGTTTTCTTGAGACTCCAACCCTACAACCAGTCATCTCTGAAGAAGATTGGGGTCGAGAAGCTCAAGCCCATATTTTATGGTCCTTACAGGATCATGCACCGAGTAGGCGAGGTTGCTTACGAGCTAGAGTTTCCAGAGGGGAGAAAGATTCATAATGTGTTCCATGTGTCTTGCCTCAAAAAGGCAGTGGGACAATTCATTAACACATCAGAGGAGCTTGCCCCATTGGATGAGGAGGGACAATTGGAGTTAGTTACGTAGGAGGTTTTGGAGTTCCGGGAGTGGAAACTAAGGAGCAAGGTCATCAGAGAGTGTTTGATCAGATGGAGAGGGCTTCTAGTAGAGGACGCTACTCGGGAGAGCGAGCAGGTGTTGCAACACCCTTAACTGGTATTGCTTGAGGACAAGCAATTTTGGGAAGGGAGGACTGTAATGTCCCTTTCCAAATAGGAGCTCCAGAAGAGGAGGCTTAATGGTCTAAATCGCCCCGTTAGACTATAGCCAGGGCCAAAGAGGGGTAAACAGGGTTACTAGAGGTCACTCCAGTCACATGTGTTATATTCGAAAAGTGACATTGAGATAAAAAGGTTTAAAAGCGATTTTAATTCATTATGAGCTAAAAATAGAAGTCAAATAGTAAATTAGGGTTTCAGCAGTGATTTAGGGTTTTGGAAGTCAACAAGGAATTAGGGTTTCAGCATGATTTAGGGTTTTGGAAATCAACAGTGAATTAGGGTTTCAACATGATTTAGGGTTTTGGAAATATATAAAGGAAGGGTCGGTGACCTAATTCATCATTATGCAGATTATGACTTGTCATCGAGGAGAAGAGGCCCATCTCATGAGAGATAGTTCAGTGTATTCCAGGTGGAAGACACCAGTTGGCTGATTTCGGTGTTGAAAGACACACCCTAGTCACCGGGAAGATCATCCAGGTCTTCCATCATTCTTCATTGATTCCGCAGTGCTCCCATATTCCAGGTATTATCTTTTAGTTGCGTATTTGTATTCCGGCTAAGATCCCTTTGTCTTTTGATCTAGCCGAGTGTTGTTATTTTATTCAGCCGCAGTTGCTTATTTATATTTTGGCTAAGATCCTTTGTATCTTGATCTAGTCGAGTATTGTCAGTTATTCAGCCGCATTCAGCCATTTTGTAATCCACAGAGATATCATAATACAAACTTTGCAGTCCTTTGTCGCGTTTATTATTTGTATGATCATTTATATGTTGTAAACCTTTGATCCTACACACACATTAGCAACATTTCCTAGACAAGCCAAGTCAGGAACATTACATAAGTCCCTAGGAATACATTCGTGAATGGAAAAAAGATGGGAAAAAAGATTATTTTCCCCACATATATTTGCATGCGCAATGATTGACACATGGCTCTACTAGAGCTCATTTTCTCACCACTTGTGATTCATTCTCTCTTCCATGAGACTTAGGATAAAATAATTATCCTCACCATAGTATTTATGAAATAATAATGTAATATTCTCTTGGAGTTAATCCCTCAAGCTTAACCATTTTTCCTAGTCTTTTAGTCCCTCCCTTTCCCTTCCTAGTGGAGCTTAGTCCCCCATACTCTTTTATCGTGGTTGGCCTACACGCAAAGATGTATTAATATTAATGATATGAGTGTTAACATATATAAAAATAGTCTCCCTGGCCTTAAGCATCTAGGATCTCTGGCCTAATCATCACATAAGCCTACTAGCTTATAATCACTTGGCTCACCAGCCTATAAAACATTTTTACAATCAGTTAGGTCTCGGCCTTGGGGTATTACATTCCCCTCCCCTTATTTAGGCACTATCATCAGTGCATCTTATTTACATATTATCATCAATATTTTCAAAAATCTTCAAAAAGATGTGGGTATTCTACCCGCATAGCATCTTTGTGATGCTAAGTTACATCCTCAGGACCGTACCAGGTCCATTCGAATTTTTCTAGCTCTATAGCTCGATTCTAGAGCTGCTTGATCTTTCGGTCCAGTATGCACACTGGATGCACTTGAAAAGTGCCTTATTGCTCCACCTAAATCACATTCCAATCAATAACATGATTAGCATCAGCTATATACTTCTTGAGCAATGATACATGGAATACATTATGAATAGACATAGATGCAGGTAATGCAAGCATACAAGCTATAGGACCAATCCTCTCTAGGATTTCAAACGGCCCACAATAACGAGCTGCCAACTCGGAACAATTTCCCAACTTCACGGAACTTTTGTTGGCTTTCACGTTCAGGAATACATGATCTCCCATTTTGAATTTCATATGAATTATTCTCTTATCAACATAGCTTTTCTGCCTGTCTCGAGCAACCTTTAAATTTTGCTTTATTTTTGACATTTGCTCTTCCATTTCCTTGAGTAAATCCAGTCCAACCACTACTATATCTGCTAGGTTGTTCCATCTTACTGGTGTGTTGCACTTTCTACCATAAAGTGCCTCAAATGGGCTCATCTTTGAGATGCTTGGTACCCATTGTTATAAGCAAACACTACCAAATGTAGATAGTCTTCCTATTTTTATGGTTTATCGATCACATATATCCTCAACATATCCTCAATCACTTGATTCACCCTTTCTATTTTCCCATCATATTCTGGATGAAAAGTTGTACTAAAATTCAAATTTGTTCCAAAACCTTTAAATAATCCTTTCCAGAATTTTGATGTAAATTTTGGGTCTCTGTTAGACACAGTTGTCTTGGGTATACCATGCAATTTATCAATTTCCCTCATATAAATATTAGCAATGTTATTTTCTTTGTGAGTGAGCTTCACTAGAATGAAATGGGAAGTTTTGGTAAGCTTGTTCACCACTACCATGATAGAATCATGTTGCTTGCTTTTTCTGGGCAATTTGGTGATGAAGTCCATTATCATCACTTCCCATTTCCACTCAGAAAAAGGTGATGGTTGCAACAACCCTATTGGGTGTCTATGCTCAACCTTGACCTTTTGACACTCCAAACATTTGGCAATGTACTCAACAATTTCTTTCTCCATTCTCGACCAATAATATTGGCTCCTGACAATCGCAATCATTTTCTGATATCCTGGGTGTCTAGCATAAGGTACGTTATTCATTTCCCTCAATATCAAAATTTTTAATTCTTGAGAATTGGGAACATAAATTTTGCCTCCATACCTGAGAATTTCATCATTCCCCAGCTTGTAGTTCTCAATTTTCTGCTGCAAATTACCTTGTTGTAATTTTGCCACTAATTCCTTGTATTGCAAATGTGATTTTGCAGCTTCCAAGATTTTGTCTTTCAAATCAGATTGATACATGCTAATGGTTTTAGCATGAAACTCATGCACTCTTCTGCTAAGTGCATCATCCACCTTGTTCTCTTTCCCTTTGATATGATTTATATCAAAGTCGTATTCACTGAGAAACTGCAACCACCTGATCTACCTAGAATTTAGAGTTGGTTATCCAAATAAATATTTCAGACCATGATGGTTTGTCCTCAGCTCAAACCTTTTTCCCATGAGATAGTGTCTCTGCTTCTTGAAGGCATGCACTATGGATGTAAACTCCAAATCATGAGTGGAATAATTCCTTCATGTTCCTTCAACTTCCTTGATTCATAGCATACAACATACCCATTTTGACTGAGGACTCCACCAAGTCCTTCTTTGCATGCATATGCGCATACCATGAAATCTTCATTCGGATCAACAATCCTTAGAATTGGAGTATTGGTTAATAATTGCTTCAAGTGATGAAAACTCTTTTCACACTCCTTTGTCCACTGAAATTTCATTCCCTTCTTTTTCAAGGAAGTGATCGGGTGTGCAATCTTTGAGAATCCCACAATAAATATTTTGTAGTAGCCATCAAGGCCCATGAATGATCTAACTTATTTCACATTCTTTGGTGTTGACCACCCTTTAATGGCCTCAATATTTTCAAGGTCCACTTCTATTCCTTCCTCAGATATGATATGCCCCAAATAATGAATTTGGTTCTAATAAAATGAGCACTTGCTCAATTTTGCATACAATCGATGCTCCCTTAACACTTGTAATACCATCCTCAATTATTGTTCATGATCTTCTTCCAACTTGGAATATATAAGAATGTCATCCAAAAATACAATGACCAACTTATCTAAGTACTTTCCAAAAACACCATTCATTAAACACATGAAAACAATTGGTGCATTTGACAACCCAAATGGCACCACTGTGAACTCATAATGACCATACCTTGTTCTGAAAGCAGTCTTGTTGATGTATTCATATTTAATTCTTACCTAATGATAACTAGACCTGAGATCAATCTTGGAGAATATTTTTTCATTCTTCAACTGATTAAAGAGGTCATCGATCCTTGGCAAAGGATACTTATTCTTTACATTTACTTTGTTCAACTGTCTGAAGTTAATACAAAGTTTTAGTGTTCCATCCTTATTCTTCATAAATAAAATTTGGGCACCCCAAGGTGGCACACTTGGGCATATGTACCCCTTCTTCAGAAGATCTTTAAGCTGCATTTGCAACTCCTTCAGCTCTGGTGTACTCATATTGTAAAGAGTCTTGGATACTGGACTTGATCCAGGCATCAAATTTATAGAGAAATCAATATCTCTCTTAGGGGGTAGTCCTGGTATTTCTTTAAATACATCCCCAAACTCCTTTAGTACTACTGCATAATCTTCAATATTCGACACCTTATCCTTAGGTGTTTCTTCCATATGGGTTGCAAATATTTGACAACCCTTTTTGTAACACTTCTCCAGCTGGATTATTGAGATTTCTCTGACAATTACTACCATGGGAATTCCCTGGACTATCCTTAGGTTCCCTTCCTCATCCAAGAAAGTAAATTCCTTGTTATGACAGTTTAATACAGCATGGTGTTGGTCCAACCAATCCATCCCAATTAGACAATCATAGGAACCTAAAGGCAAGATGTTCAAATCTTCCTTGGTGCTCATCCCATTCATGCCCACTGGACATGAATTAACTAAATCATTAACTTTTCTCTTGGCTCCGGGAGCCAACTGCACCAACCAATATTTCCCATGCTTTCTTCTTGGAAAATGAAATCTTTCCACCATCTTAGGATCTATATAATTATGACTAGCTCCTGAATCAATTAAAATTGCAATGGTTTGGTTGTTGATCATACCTTCCACTTCAATCATGTGTGATTGAAACTCTGCTTGCTTGTTGTCCAGGGCTGCATAGATCCTTGGTACATTTCTTCCCACGTCCTCCATTGTTTCAGCTTGTTGTACAATGTGAACAACTCTCACTTTGTCACTTTTGTGAGGACAATCTCTATACATATGATATCCTTTACAACCCCAACATTGAATAGGTGGATGCCTTGGCCTTTTCCCACCTATCTCAATCGTTCTGGGCTCTCTATAAGTTGGTTGTCCTTGAGGACTATTTATGAAGAAAGGTGACTTATTCCCCTTCTTCCTCTGTTCCACCTTGAACTTCTTCTTGTCTTCCCAAGATTTTTGGAAAGTTGGTTTTCCTTTATGTTGATCATATAGGCATTTATCTTGCCTTATGGTCTCTTCCAATGTCTTTGGATCATCATATTGAATCTTATCACAGATGAAAGCCCACTCAGATACCTATGAATATTAACTATCTCATCCTTGATGAAGGAGACATACTTCAACAGTTCCAAAAACCTTGTTTCATATTCGTCAATGGACATACTTCCAAGCTTGAGTTCAAAGAACTCCTTCATTTTCTTGTCATAATGTCTCTTAGTCAAGTATTTGTTTTCAAAATACTTCTTGAATTCCTTCCAAGAAACACTTTTCTCTTTAATGTGTTGCACCTGCACAAGTTGATCCCACCACATGGATGCCTTTCCCTTGCGTTGATAGATAGAAATTCTTCCATCTGCATGCAAAGAATAATTATGCAATTGGAAGTACTTTCTCATGCCTAGCAGTCATGTCTTGGCATCTTCATCCTTCTTGTGCTCACCATCAAATGTAGGAGGTTTGATATTGTTCATTTATCCTCGCAGTTCATCCACCCCAGACCTCTTCTGATGATTCCTGACAGGGGATGGGCTTGAGTTGTTTTGTGCTCTCCTATTGGAATTCCTTAGGGAGTGATGGTGATTTCTGCTAACACTTCATGATCCTCCTTTCTCCTCAACAGACTTATGGCTTCCTAATTTTCTTGAGCCATTCTCCTTATCCAATTTATTTTCAATTATGTCCAAGCTCTGCATTAACTTCATGTTGAAGTCTTCAGGTTGCTCCTTGGATTTTATAAGCCTTTCATTATCATCCTTGTGACTTTGGACATCTTTCTGTAAATTTCTAATGGTCTCTACCATATTCATGTTTTCATCCTTTCCTTCTCCATGTCCATTGGAGTTTGTTCCTTCAATACTCAAATGGACATCCATCCCTGTTATCTCATGTTCCTGGATGTAGGACCCCTTGTGTATCTTCCATTCCTCTGCACTCTATGTTGATCCTGATCTGATCAAATTGTTGTTAGCTCTGCAAAATGTACATCGAACATAAAAAATTTTGGCTAATTGACTCAACAATTTCATGAAAATATGAACCATTCTAGTTCAATAATATATCAGATTCCTTTCTTCTGATTTTATAAGAAATTGACTATTCAAATCAATTTTCTGGGTGAACAGTTATGTTCTGATGTCCAATATATTTTCAATGACTACTCCCTTGCTCAATTCTGAGTCTTTAGATAAATGTTATGGATATCTAAACAATTTTTCTTTGAAAACAACAATTCGACACTATTCATCTTTTATTTCAACTGAAGTCTCATATGACCAAGGGATATGTCCAAGCACTTAGACAATATACGCTCATTCAGAGCTTTGGGGCTTCAGGGCTCTGCAACTTTGGGCTTCATAGGATCTTACTACATCATGCCTTATTTCTCCCGAACGTTGAACTAGAAAACTCTTGCATGATACATATTCAGAGCTTCGGGGCTCCACTACTTCGGAGCTTCGAAACTTCAAAACTTTGGGCTTCAGAAGTTCTGCCTACTCCACACATCGTTCCCTTCGAATGTTGAACTGGTGAATTCCTGGAGAATCTCTCTAGATCTTCGTGCTTCATAAGATCCTGAAACAACATACACACATTCCCTCGAATGTTGAATTTCTTAATTCTCGGGCTAGCACTTTGGCATTTCATAACTCTAGCACTTTGATGCTTCGGGCTTCAGAGGTTTTACATTCATCATACCATGTTTCCTTCGAACATTGAACTAGAGAACACCCGGAGAAGCTCTTCGGGGATTCATGCTTTGGAGGTTCTTGCAACAACATGCACGCATTTCCCCGAACATTGAATGGAAAACTCTCAAAGTCTCATCAGCAACCACGCACCAAGGGGGTGCTACATTGCAGAAAAGTAGAGACAACACATGGCCCAATCTGACGGGTGACATGTGTCAAGTTCTAACTGGCACAAATGGTCTTTGAAGAGCATGAAGCATGATGACATGTGGCAAGCATCAAGTGTGTGCACGTCACCATAGGTGACATCAGCAGGCCACGTCACTTCAGTGCTTTGTGACTTCAAAACTCTAGACTTCAGAGGTTTCTTCTACAACACCCTTCAAAAAATCTCGAACGTCGAACCTCTTATCAGGTCTACATCACTCTAGGTGACATCATCATGCCACGTCACTCCAACATTTCAGGACTTCGAAATTCGGATGATTTCACACCCAGATACTTGATAACTCTCGAATGTTGAACTTCTGTACAGTCGTTCCCCGGAGATTCGAGACTTCAGAGCTCTGGGACTTCAGAAAACTTCTCATCTGCACACTTAAAAACTAGCGATCATCGAGCTTCCGAACTCGCAATCAGGTCCACGTCACTCCAGGTGACATCATCATGTTGTGTCAATCTGGTGCTCCAAGACTTCAGGACTTTGCGACTTCAAAGAATCCCACACCAGAGCACATCAAAACAATCGAACATCAAACTTCCAAACAGGTGTTCCCTGGAAATTCGGGACTTCGGAGCTCCGGGACTTCAAAATTTCAGGCTTCAGAGGATATCACTGTTGAACACCAACCCACCCCTAAACTTCCCGATGTCGAAATTCGAAACACTTGCTAATCTATGGACATGTGTCTCCGATAATGGATGGTCTGGAATAGTTTTGAACTTTGGGACTTCAGAAAAAACTCCACTTCGCGCAACCACAAACAGATTTCCACGAACATTAAACTGTCGAACCACTTAGGGAATCCAATGGTCTACCTTCTCCCAAATGATCTACGATGTATATCCACTCCAAGACTTCAGAGCTTTGGGGATTTTTCCTTCTTTTGTCAAAATCTTAAAAACTGTTGAAGCAACGAAGTCCGAAGGACTTGAAGGTTAATCGTCACGCTCCTTTCCCAGATCTGATGTTTGCGAGGGATATGCCTTCTCTTGAACATATATAATGGCCCAAATCTAAACTTTGTGGCCCAAAAACCACGATTATTGTGGTTTCTTTTCTCTGTTGGATTTCTCGAACTGCTCAACCTCCTGAGCTTTTAAACACAACTAAGGTGTTCTTTCAGCACCCTCTTGGCACTCATGGACACTCTGAAACTCGAATTTTGTCCATTTCGACAACAATTCATTCTGAAACTTTTACTTCAATCTCCACTTACATGGCCCAATCCAAGCTTAGTGTCAAAAATTGGAGCTCTGATATCAATTTGTAGCACACCCCGGGTCTCCTAGGTCGGGGAATGCTACAGTAAAACACTCTTGTTTTTTATATTCAAAATTGTAACATACCCATCCATAGACATGTTGAGCTAGGCCACACAGAAACTCTTGCAGAACATCATACATATAAAACTTAAACATACAACACATTCTGTTAATACACATATTCATGTGGAAATAACAGTAAGCCTATACATACAGCATACACACGCAATACTCATAAATATAAAGAGATGTATAAGTACACAACATGCAATTGAACACAAAATTGATGCTTATCTTTTTATAGAAGACCACCAACTACGTGCAGACCTTCCATGATCCTCCCAGCCTTAGACCACATTGCTCATCACTCTCAGCAGTGGGTCACCCCCGAGCTGGGACTAAACTCCACCCGAGTAAAGGGATTCCTAGGCTAGGTTGAGACAACAGAAAGTTACACAGTCAACAGGAAGGATTTTGTCCTAGGATCCAGCTCACACTAACATCCTACAACCTCTCATTCCCCACATGCATGTTCCACCCCAAGAAGTGTACCCCTTCTCTGATCAATAGTCCTTTGGTTGCCCCACTTCCCTTCCAGGGCTTCAGCAACATGTCGAACAGGAATTCTCATAGCACTATAGCTGCAGTTGGGCTCCCTCTAGAAAATTACTTCCCCAACAACCTCTCTCACCTAGAGAGAGTTTCTTACAGGCCTGACAACCTGCTTCTTCATTCCACGGGCCTGACAACCTACTTCTTCATTCCACAAGCATGACAACCCGCCTCTTCAAACCCACAGGCCTGAAAACCTGCTTCTTCTATATAGCTCCTAAGTCAATCAAGTAGGGGTGATGGCAGCAGCAAAGTTCGTGTATAGAATAGGTAAGGGCAGTAACCACACTTAGTCCAGGGACTGTGCTGATAGCAATAGCACTCAGGTAAGGCACAGTACGGGTTCAGGAAAAGTACATGTGTATTGTGCTTAACAGGAAACGTATGGGGTAGCTCAGAGTGCGTACAGGTTCCATAGGTACGTCAATGTTGCAGAGGTAGACTCTTGGAGGAAAATGTTTGGTTGCGTGAATGCTCATTCCATGGGAATACGTTCGTGAATGGGAAAAATATGGGAAAACATATTATTTTCCCCACATATATTTGCATGTGTCATGATTGACACATGGCTCTCCTGGAGCTCGTTTTCTCTCCACTTGTGATTCATTCCCTCTTCCATGAGACTCAGGATAAAATACTTATCCTCACTGTAGTCTTTAGGAAATAATAATGTAATATTCTCTTGGAGTTAAGCCCTCAAGATTAGCCCTTTTCCCTAGTCTTTTATCCCCTCCCTTTCCCTTCCTAGTGGAGCTTAGTCCCCCATATTTTTTTATCGTGGCCGGTCTACACACATCGATGTATTAATATTAATGATATGAGTATTTGCATATACAGAAATAGGCTCCCTATCCTTAATCATCTAGGCTCTCCGGCCTAATCATCACATAACCCTCCTAGCTTATAATCACTTGACTCACCAGCCTATTAAACATGTTTACAATCATTTAGGTCTCGGCCTTGGGGTATTACACCACCCAGAATTTACAATGCAAACTCAACTATGTAGACTCATCAAATGAAGGGTGTCGACTTCTATCGAGAATGCCCCCATTTATAATGTAACTTAATTTCAAAAAATACAAGTAAACTTGCATGTATAACTTGATTCTAGAGATGTGTCATTGATGCTTTGAATATGTTTGTCTCTATGATGTTCATCACTGATTAGGAAAAACTTTAATGACCATGGAAGAGAATCAGAAATATCACATCCATGAAATATGAGCTTTGGTTTTCAGTAATTTCAAGTAATTAGCTTCAGCTCTTATGATCTATGATGGTAGTGTAGAAAGAACAAAAGAAACAAACCAAGTATTTATTAAAGAAGTCTTGATTAATAACCCCATTTGAGGAGTGATTTTGATCTTCAGTGAAGCATGAGAAGGTGTGAGAAATTACAATAATATTCTCTTAAGCAAAATATACAACTCTGAGTTAGCACAAAGATATATAATACCAGAGATAGAATAGTTTCATATATATATCACCCTACAAAGCCCACAAATAATATTTATGTGAAACACCCTAGTGTAAATTGTGTTGAGAATTCGAGCCTGAGCCCAACGTTCCTTGAAGCTCCTAGAAGCATGCCCAGGGAAAAATTATAAAAATTAGTCACGATTCTTGGATGTTCTTTCAGTGACCACGAGATTCAAGTCACGAAATCGTCTGCTACATCCAAATCGTTGCCTATAGCCAAATCGATGAACGATGATGTGGACGTGGTTGTTTCTCAGAATTCGAATTCTAAGACAGTTAGAGGAGGCATTTGTGTCGACGTTTGACAGACTATAATTAGATGTAGTTGTTACAGTCTCGAATACCGAATATTAGTTGAAAACTACAATTTATTAACCCTCGCTAGAACATTTGTTGAAACGGCCATTTGATGCCAGGTCCGTCTTGAGTACAGCTAAATTTGCAAACTGTGAAGGGAAAGCATTGCATACATTAACAGGTGGTAATTCTAGGATTTCTGATCGAAAACTAATGAGGTCGGAGCTCATGCCAAACTATACAGAAAGGAAGCAACGAGTAAGTTGGAGAGACGGGTCTTACAGAGACATTTATGCACCGGAGACAGACTCGCGGGCAGAATGAATCTCAACGCAAAAAGGCACGGATTAGTTTGTGAATGAATAATGTTGAGTATGGAAAACTAATGTGTATTGGAAGATAAACAGAGGAATTTATGGAAACATTGAGGCTGCTAGACACTATGGACAACTAGGTAGAATATTCTAGGCCTAAAAAACTATAGGATATGATACCACAGTTGAACTACACAAATTTAGATAAGCATGAGATGTATATATTTATTAATATGATACATTTATAAATACACGACATTGATGTTTAGTTGAGACGTCTATTGGACTCTCATTGATGGTTTCCTTTCATATTCCTTCACATTAGTAACCCTAATGGATTATGTTTCCAACGTTTATAAAAACAAAAAAGAAAAGAAAAAAAACACATCAATAAAATGAAAATTTTAAAAGAAAAAAACTTCAAAAATAAAAAAAAAATTTAATAAATCCTACCAAAAACAAAATAGAAAAACCCCTAGAAAATTTAAAAAAAAAAATTGAAAAAATAATTGTTTATGCCACCCCTCCCTATCGCCCCCTATCCCTTCCCCGCCACTCTCACATCCCCTCCCATTTACCCTACCCTACCCTCTCATTTACCCCTTGTCACTCCATAGGAGCAGTGCATTCCCACCCTCTTCCCTCTTAACATAACGTCATCGCTCTCCTTTATCGCATCCTGCCCTCTCCTTTACCTTGCGTCGCTCCATAGTAGGATTGTGTTCCCACCCTTTTCCCCCTTAACACAATGTCATTGCTCCCCTTTACCTCTCCCTACCATCTCATTTACCATGTGTCACTTCGGAGCAATGACATTGTGTTAAGGGCGCAGAGGGTGGGAACGTGTCGTTCTCGATGCAAGGTAAAGGAGAGGGTAGTGTGGTAAAGGGGAGGGGATGGTAGGGAAACAGGGGAGTGATGGGTTGGAGGACGGGGAGTTGTGGGTTGGAGGAGGGTGGGGTGGGGGTTATTCCAAGAATTTCCCCCCAAAAAAATACTTGTTTTTTCTCAAATTTTTCATATGTTTTCTTTTCTTTTTTATTTTTTTATTTTTTTGGTTTTTTAGGATTTGTTTTTTTCTCAATTTTTCAATTTGTTTTTTTTTTTTTTAATAAGTTTTATTTCATTTTTTTAATTATTTTATTTTGTTTTTTAATTTTTTTAAATTTGCATTATGCAATATTTTTAAGGGTGTTTATTTTCTTCTAAAAGGGTGTTTTTCTTTTTCTTTT
>JASDQU010279122.1:70-14823 GCA_032191745.1 Picea mariana
GCCTTGTAAAAGTATATTGTAATTTCATTGTAAATCTAGACCGTTCATTATAAGGTCGCAGATCTAACGATAGAGATTATGTTAGGGTTTTTTTTCCCTAGAAGGAAACCCTCTTTTATGAGGGAAATGTATTGCGGCTATGTAGGTTGGCAAGTATTGTATTATGAGAGAGGAGACTATGAGAGAAAGAAGAGGAAGTTACAATGGGTTTTGTTGTAGGTTGTATCCCTTCATTTTGCTGGATAATAATAAAGAAAGAACCTAGCAATTTCTCTGGTGGACGTAGCCCACACTTGGTGAACCACGTAAATCTGTGTCTCTCTTGTATTGTGTATCTTCTGTGTTTTATTTCTACATTTGTTTTATTTTATTGCTACACGGTCCTGTTTTTCTAACATACACAACCTTTACTTACCAACTACCCTGTTGAAACTAGATTTTTCCTTAAATCTGGAACATGTCTTACCTCTTTCAACAACCATTGGTTTCCATTGCGTTGCTTTATTTTTACCTTTCCCATTCCAACAATTTTGCATGGTGCATCATCACCCATATGAACCTATCCAAAATCACCTTGAACATAATCTAGAAAATGTTTCTTATGGGGTGTGGCATGAAATGAAGCCCCTAAATCTACTATCCAAGACTCATAAATATCATCTACAGAAAGAATCAAAGAATCTTGTAACACATCACTTGTTAAATTTGCTTCCTGATTTCTCTCCTATTGTCCATCTCTTTGTTTCTTTGGAGCTCTACAGTCTTTCTTCAGGTGTCCTTTCTTCCCATAATTCCAACACTCCATCTTTCCAAGTCTAGATTTGGATCTTCCCTTCCTAGAATTCCCACGGTTCCCTGAGCCCTTTCCTCTATCCTTTTGTCTTCGCTTGTTCTCCATGTTTAACACATTACCTGCTGTCTCACCTGTGCTTTTCCGTCGCATTTCCTCACTAAGGATAACACCAACAACATCATCAAATTTTAAAGTATTTGAACCAGAGACAGAGTTACTTACAACCATGACCAAGTCATTCTAGCTTTCTGGCAATGAGCACAAGATTAGTAGAGCCCTAACCTCATCATCAAATTCCACTTTTATAGAACTTAGTTGATTAGTAACCATATTAAATTCATTTAAATGATCTGCAATAGACCCACCTTCTGCCATATTCATATTAAATAATCTCTTCATTAGAAATACCTTATTAGATGCTGAGGGTTTTTCATACAGTTTAGCCAATGCGTCCATCAGATCCTTCGTTGTATTTTCTTTCAAAATATTGAAAGCCATCGACACTGCCAAGCTCAGCCGTATCGTTCCTAGAGTCTTTCTGTCAAGAATATCCCATTCTTCATCCTTCATGGCTGTCGGCTTCTTTGCTACTCCTCCCAATGGTAGGAATAGATCCTTCTGATATAAATAATCTTCCATCTGCATCTTCCATAACTGGTAGTTTTGGCTGTTAAATTTTTTGACCCTAAACTTTCCATCTTCCGACATTGCTCCCACTCGAACCAGGAACCCTCTTTTCCTGCGAGCTACCTTTCGCTTTGATACCAGTTGTTAGAAAAATAGGACTGCGGAGCAATAAAATAAAACAAATGTGGAAACAAAACACAGAAGATACACAATACAATAGAGACACAGATTTACGTGGTTCACCTAGTGTGGGCTACGTCCACCAGAGAAATTTTCAAGTCCTTCCTTTATTATTATCCAGCATATGAAGGGATACAACCTACAACAAAACTTGTTGTAACTTCCTCTTCTTTCTCTCACAGTCTCCTCTCTCAGAATACAATACTTGCCATAATGCATAGCCACAATACATTTCCCTCATAACATAGGGTTGCCTTCTAGGGCAAAAAACTCTAACATAATTTCTACCATTAGATCTGCGACCTTATAATGAACAGTCTAGATTTACAATGAAATTACAATATACATTTACAAGGCAATTTTTCCTTTGGGGGATTCTCCCCCGAACCCCCCAGCCGGGAGGATAGCCCCCCCGGACCCCGCAGAGGGGGTACCCCCCCTCTGCAGTCCCTCGCGTGGAAGAGTGTACATACTTTTGAGGTGTAAAGTCTTCATGAGTTATAAACACGTTTGAAAGCAAGGACCTCTGAATCAGGAAGATAATCAGGCTCCACAACCAAAAATGGAAACTAACGATTCACATTAATTGTAAACCTGGTTCTATCCCACAGAGAGTCATTAAAAAACTCTCCAAACTCCATTAATGCCAACTCCATGGAACCTGCAACTCTGGTTCTTTCACAATTTTGAAACCTCAGCCCCTACTTATGCTCCTCTTACCCAATATCAGGATCCATGTATATATTATATGGGCCCATTTATGGAATTTTAAGATGGCTACTCTTGCGGGAGGGAATAATTAATAATACCCAGGCAACATTGAATAGATGGCTATCTGAAAATTTTGCTACGTGTGGTAAGTTGTGGAAAGAGTATGCTCATCAAATAGATTAGAAATATTGTTAGATATATCAATTTTCTATCAGGTCCATCATATGGAATGGTGCCAAGAAGGTTTTAAATCCTATCCATGAATTTGGATTTTGGGAGATAAGAGATGGAAAGACAACTTTTTTAGAACAAGGTAAAAAAGTTGCTCAATTTTTCAAAATTAGAGGTAGCCCATATCATATTTGATAGTGAGGGCTGGAAAACTATTGATTGATATATGAAAAATCATTATAATATAGTTGGAGGTATAATGTTTCAAGATAGATGGAAACATCTATTAAATTGTCCTGATGGAAATGCTAATGAATCAAAATATTTATGAAGGATGCAATAAAATATTTATGAAGGACGCAATTATAGACACAAAGTATACATTGCAAACAGGGACACAGGGCATGCAAAGTTGGGGACAATATTCAGTTTCTCAGGCATACAATCTGATTGCAGTCATTATTGCTCAATCAAGACAATCAAAATTATGGACCTATTTGTTATATGAGCATGTAGAGAGTAAATATGACATGTTGGGCATTTAATAAAAACTCTGTTTTCTTTCCATTCCCAAATCATTATAACAATTTTGAATTTCTATTTGATAGTTTTTTATTATTGACACAATTGATTGGTTTAAATTTCCTCACAATAAAGGATTCCATAACATCATTGGCTTCATAGTTGATTGTAAAAGAAGAAGTAAGAATTCTAAAGTGCCCATCTTTTGCATAATACCTAGAAAAATAGTTGTAGTTTTAATTGATCTCATGAAGTCATTGATTTAAGTCGAATTCTTCTAGTCTCATGAAACGTCCTACACAAAACTGACAGTGTCTGTGTTATAAATTATCCTTGGCTATTCAATGCAAGTGGAAGAAAATCAGAATAAAAAAAAGTAAATTTCTTTATGGTAGGTCCACAATTGAAATGTTGCGAACAAATTTTTATTGTGATTAATTGACATAGTGAAATTTGATAAGTATTGTGACTTGGTTCTAATTTTGAGATTTTCAATATTATTGGAATAGGGTACAATAGGAGTTTTGTGAAAGTAACACAAGGTTCCAATATCATGGAGGGTTTCTGCATTGATGTGTTTGTTTTTACAAGAAGTTATCACTTTATGTTGTTCCATACATGTACCTTTTAGAAATGGATATTCAAAAGTTCTTTATGATGAGCTTGTGCAATATGTTTTCTTTAAATTGTAGCTATTTACAAGGAATTTCTATAGAAATTTGATACAATAATTGATGGTGAAATATTTTTGCTAATGATTTGAATTTAAAAATTGGACATTGGACCCTATTTTGATTATGTAATGAAAAAGACTCATTACAATTGGTATTAGAGCCAGGTTACAACCCTCAGTGTTGTATGGGCTCAAAATATGGATGGCATTGATGTTATTATTATGATCTAAAAAATCTAACACTTCACTTTGACATTGCTTTCACAGAGATAAAGAGAAAGATAGAATATGAGACATCATGGAATATTCACCACATATCCAGGAAACCAAGACTAATCAGAGGAGAGATGTGGAGACTCCTCTAGACATGGAAGAGACTATGAGAAGTCTAAGGGTGGAACTTTAGAGTTTCAAAGTAGATAATGAGAAGATTACCAAATCTCAAAAGGAACGTAATGAATTGAATGTTGATTTATTACAAAGCCTGACTAAGATTTATAAAAACATGCATTAAAGACATATATCAAGTAACACTGGTAAAAGTCCTTCAAGAAAGAGGTCTCATAGCATCCAGACATAGACCTCTAGCGATGATACTTATACATAATCAAATTATTTAAGTTGGAATACAACTATCTCCGATGATTCCATTAGCAATGGATCAAAACCTTCTTCTAGACATAAGAAGAAATTTTCCAAAGAATACTTATAGGGGGGATTTCAAAAGATAAAACCACCTACCTTTAATGGTGAGGTGAAGTTTGGTGAGGAAGATGAGACATGACTTCTTGGAATGAGAAAAAAATTCCAAGTACATGATTACTTTGGAAACATGAAGGTTAGAGTGGCCATTTACAACATGAACAATAGAGCGTCCATTTGGTGGGAAGATCTCAAGAATGTAAAGAAGACCAGTGAAAGGAAAATAACTTGGAAGATATTTAAAAAGCACTTCCATCATAAATATATGTCAGAGAGGTGTTATGATGGAAAAATTAAGGAATTTCATGAAACGAAATTGGGTCAATCAACCATGGATGACTATGCAATTAAATTTTTGTAATTGCTAAGGTATGTTCCATATATCAAAGATGAAAAAGTGAAAATTCAACATTTCCTTAGTGGAATTTCTCAATATTACAAATGCAAGATTGAATCTAATGAGCTTAATACTAATGAGGATACAATAATAAAGGCAAAGTAGTCTCATGAACAAAGAAAGAATAAACTAGAATTCACCAAGATATGGAAGGAAAATAAAAAGGAGAATTTTGAGTAGAGGAAGAAAGGATTTAAGCCTTTGCAGTATAAGAATCAATCAAAATTTTTTAAGACAAACTATCTAGTGTGAAGTATCTTCTAGTAAAATTTTCCATCTCAGAGTTTAAACAAACCAATAGAGTGAGTAGAAGGAAATTCAGGGGAGCCTTGGAAAGGGCCTTTAAAGTGTTGGGGATGCAGAGAAGAGCATCTACTTAGGGACTATCCTCACAAGAAGGAAACTAAGAAGACTACCTACAATATAAAAGAAGATGCAACAATGAATGACACATGAAAGACTATTCCTAAAATACATGCTACATTGGAGGGTCAACAAGTAGACTACCAAGCTTCAGTGGTGGAAGTTGATGGTAAGATTGCTAAGCAAGTTATATCTATTTTAGTTGAATCAATATCCAATTATAGCTACATTGCACCTAATATTGTTGATTCATGTATTCTTCAAAAATGTAAGCATAAGAAATCTTGGTTAGTTCAGTTGGCTACATGAGTTAAGAGAAAAATTAGTGGGTTGACAAAATATTGCCTAGTGGAAATGAATGAATTGTTCACAAGGGTAAATTTCAATATTTTACCTTTGGGTTCATATGATGTCTTATTTGGCATGGATTGGTTAATAGAACATAAAGTAAAGTTAGATTGTTACAATAAGACCTTTGAATGTATAGATGATGAGGGGAAATCAAGTTTAGTGAAAGACATTTTGAGATCCATCTCTATAAGACAAATGTTTTCCTTAAAACTAAAAAGGAGTTTCAGAAAAGGTTGTCAATTATATGTAGTTCATGCATTGGAGTCAACATAAAACAAAGGGTCAAAGTTTGAGGACTATCCAATACTTCAAGAATTTAAGAACGTATTTCCAAATGAGATACATGGGGTACCTCCTACGAGAGATATTGATTTCTCAATTCATATTATGCCTGATTCTTCTCCTATATCAAGAGCTCCATACATAATGAGTACACCTGAGTTGATGGAGCTGAAAATGCAACTACAATAATTGTTAGACAAAGGGTATGTTAGACCAAGTGTGTCTCCTTGGGGAGCACCAATACTGTTTGTGAAGAAAAATGATGATGCTCTTAGATTATGCATTGATTACATATAGTTGAAAAAAATGTCAGTGAAAAATAAGTACCCTTTACCTCAAATTGATGATTTGTTTGATTAGGTAAGAGGGGAAAATGTATTTTCAAATATTGACTTGAAATTGAGATCTCATCAAGTCAGGATTAAAGATGATGATATTCATAAGATGACCTTCATAACATAATATGGTCATTATGAGTTCATGGTGGTACCATTTGGACTTACCAATGCACCAATCACATTCATACATGTCTTAAGAACAACATTTTCAATAAATACTTGGATAAGTTTGTATTGGTATTTATCGATAACAATCTTATCAGTACTAAATCTGAGGAGGAACATGAGGAACACCTCAGATTGGTTTTGCAAACATTGAGAGAACATCAGTTTATGCCAATTTCTTTAAATGTGATTTCTATCAAAGAAAAATACAGTATTTGGGACACTTTATATTAGATCAGGGAATTTCAGTTGATAAAAAAAAAACACAATATTTGAGACACTTTATATTAGATCAGGAAATTTCAATTGATCTAGAAAATATCAAGGCCATTACGAATTGGCCCACTCCGAAGAATGTGACAGATGTAAGGTCATTTATGGCACTTGTCGGATACTATATGAGTTTCATAAAGGGATTTTCAAAAACTGTCCATCCCATAACCTCTTTGCAAAATAAAGGAGTAGAGTTTGTGTGGTCTACCAAATGTGAAGAAATATTTCAATGGTTGAAACACCTTCTAACTAGCGCACTAATTCTAAATATTATAGACCCAAATAAAGACTTCATAGTGTGTGTAGATGCATGTAATGAAGGATTGGGTGGAGTGCTTATGCAACATAATCACATGTTACACTATGAATATAGGAAATTGAAGGAACATGAAATGAATTATGTTACCCATGACCTGTAACTTGCAGCCATAATACATGCATTAATTATGTGGCATCATTATTTGATGGGTAGAAAATTTGTTTTGATGACAGAACATAGTGGATTAAGACATCTATTCGATCAACTTTACTTGAATTCTAGATAGGAAGATGGTTGGAATTTATTAGTGAGTATGATTTTGAAATCAAATACATAAAGGGCAAAGAGAAGAAGGTAGCAGATGCACTCAGTAAGATCAAGCAAGTTATACACTTAGCATCTACTAGTACTTATGAATATGATTTGAACTCCAAAATAAAAGAAGATTTGTGTGAGGATGAGTACTTCATACAAAAAAAATGATGGCTATCAAATCACTGAAGAATGATTAATGATCTATAAGTATAGATTGTACATTCTTGATTCATTGGAGTTAAAGAAACTCATATTGGATGAAATGCATAAGTAACCTTAGGTAGGACATCCAGGGTATTAGAAAAATTATTATTGTAGTAAGGAAACAATACTTTTGGCCTAGAATGAAAAAGGAAATTGCTTATTATATTGCAATATAATTAGGATGTCGACAGGTTAAAGGATAACATAAACAATCAACATGTTTGTTGCAACCTTTATTTGTTCTTGAATGGAAATGGGAAGTGATAATCATGGACTTTATCACAATTTTTCTAAAGATAGAAAGACAATATGATGCCATGATGGTTGTAGTTGAAAAATTGAGCAAAGATACTCACTTTATCCCTATAAAGTCCACATTTAAAGTAATCAATATTGCATAAATTTTCATGAAGGAAATTTTCAGATTGCATGGAATACCTACCATGATTATATTTGGCAGAGACTAAAAGTTTACATCAATATTTTGGAAAGGATCATTCAAAATATTGGGTACACAGTTAAATTGCAGTTGGGCGGATAGAAGGGATTGATCAAATACTAGAAGACATGTTTTGCATGTATGTCATGAATAAACCAAATAAATGGGAATACTACCTGCACTTGGTAGAGTTTTCCTACAATAATGGTTACCAAGCATATTTAAAAATGATTCCTTTTGAGGAACTATATGGTATAAAACGTAATACACTTGTAAGTTGGGACAACCCAGTAAATACAATCACACTTAGATTAGAAATGTCGAAATAAATAGAGAAATAAGTCATTAAGATCAAACAAAAATTGAACACAACCCAAGATAGACATAAAATTTACGTAGATAGAAACATAACACATAAAGAATTCAAAGTTGGAGAACATGTGTATCTTAAAGAGAAACCACACAAGAGTTTCCTAAAGCATGGAGCCTATGCCAAACTTGCACCCATATATTGTGGACCATTTGAAATTTTGGAAAGGGTAGGACCAATAGCTTATAAACTTGCTTTCCTTGCAAATATTAAAACAGATGATGTTTTTCATGTCTCTCTGCTTAAAATATATGTACATGATTTTAACCATGTTTTTAATTGGGTTGTTATCCTGGTAGAACTAGAGGGATAGTTCCATCTTGAACCCCTATTCATATTAGACAGGAAAGTCACAATGATCCAAAATCAAGCCATCACTTGGGTAAAAGTGTAATGGAGGAATTTTGGGCCAAATGAGACCACTTGGGAGATGGAGGATGCAATGAGAGAGGCATATCCATCCCTGTTTTCATCATAGACACTGCTGAAATAAAGGAACAACGAGGATGGTGTTATTCCAAGGGGGAGGGGGTGTAATATCTCAATTTTACTCCTTGAAATATTTGTAATTAAATTGTTAAATACTTTGCATGGATATTTTATTTTCTGCTATACTAGCACCATGGGGTAGATATACCATGGTGCTATGAATATTTTAAAAATTTTATTTTTGTAGTTAATAGCGAAAAATACCAAGACCGACAGAGCATGAGCTCTTAAAGGGGTTATGATGCCACAAAAGGGGAAAATTGAGGGGGTCTAAGGGGGGTTTATGCCTAAAAACATATACCTTATGTTACCTTGAACCTTCACTCATATCAAAATATGAGTTTTCAAAGTGAAAAGAGGTTATGAGGAGTGGAGGAAATAAATTCCTCAACCTAATCCATCATTTTCTAAAAATTAGCAAGCTATCTCTCCTACATTCTTGGAATTAGGAAGAAGTTGAATTGGAATTCTCTTTCTATCATTTATGCATGGAAAATTTGAATGAGGATGAGACTATTGGAAAAAGGGAAGGAAGGGAGTTTCAAAGAGTTGGACAACAAAAAAAGAAAGCTAAGTCCATGATAGATAGACCAGTGATGAAATGGAGTTGTTAGACCTGGAAAATATTCTAATAAACCAAGGAGATTGTTAAGGCCCCTGGGCCCCTATGTTAAGTCCCTAATAAGCATTCATTATTAGCTTATTTGTTATATTAGTAGGTCGGCTAGAACCTTTCATTGTACCCTTTCATTATAATTGTATCATTTGTCTCCTATATGTATACCAAGGAGACCTAGTTTTAGGATCATCATATTTTGTCTTGTGAATTGCTATATTGTAAAAGGAGGTTTCCCCCCTCAAAGTGGATTGCAGTAATTGAATTTCTATCACTTTCAAGGATCTTGGTTCATAACATTTGGTATTGAGAGCATCGATCCTAGAGTTTGTATGCTTCAAACGAGTCATCTTAGCATTTTTCGCTATAAAATTGTTTCTAGGATGGCTTCAAATAGAACATTTTGGAGGTTACTTAGGATACATATCATAGTACAACTAGTAAAAATTTCAAGTTTTTTTTTTCGTTATATTTTCAGAGATATAGCCTATGGAAATAGGGTTTTGGGCTCACCCTGAAATCATTTTTAAATGATTTTGGAAAATTTTTACTATAACTTTTTTTTCTGGGAAGTTTCAAATAGTGAAATTTTATGGAGATTGAGGATAATTATCATAATATAGGTGGTAAGAACATTAGGTTATAGCTCACTATAGTTTTGTAGATATAGTCCATGAAAGACAAGGTTTGGTACTGATACTGAAATCAATTATCTTGGCATTTGGACTGTAATTTTTTTTAGTGAAGTTTCAGACTCTGAAATTTTCAGAATCTAGAGTTGACACAATGAGTTAAACATGGAAAATTTTTCAGATTTTAACTCATTGCATTTTATGATATATTTCTTGTGGAAGTAAGGGTTTTTGGCACAAGTTATTTTATGGTGATTTTAAGAGCCTTTTATGTGGTTAGAAAGATCATTTTAAAAATAAATTTAGAGATGTGTTACGACATCTTTAAGTAACATAGGATATATCATTAAGTAGGTAAAAATTCAGTTGGGGAAGAATACACAGAGGAAATACACATGATTTCACGTGGTTGAAAATACATTGTTTCACTTGGTTAGAAACCCCTATAGCCCATGTTGGTACCCATTCAAGTAGTACCGCATTAGATAGTACCTGTAGAGAGAGTCTCACTTCCACTTACCTTTGGGTATACAGGAAGCCTCCTAGGTATACCTCCAACCTTAGATAAGATATTATGTCATCTCATTGCTATAGTACACCGATAACAATACTCGGGAAGACCACTCTCTAGTACTTGGGTAGTCGGGTATTACAACTAAGGGAATGCTTGAGCCTCCTTACTTAGTGACCTGAGATATTGGCCCGAGTACTATTGTTGGATCCTGTACATATATCAAAGAACCATAGCACCTGACACTCCCTTGTCCTTAGGACCTAGTAAAATTTTTCCATGGCTCCAAAGAAAGATCCAAAATTTACTTCACCAATTAAACCTCCTAAAATATCCTTCGTGACTCATGAAGAAAATGAGGAGATACAAAATGGGCTATCCAAATTTGACAATAAAATCAATGAATTGAATGATATGTCAATGGAAAAGATTGATTTGATAAATACTTAAATAGAAATGGGAAGAAATATGGATGAAAATAAGGAACTGATGGAACAAAAGATGAAACAATTGGAATAGAAGATTATAGGATCCTTAAATGGGAGGCTCCCTAAAATTGATAAGGTGTCTGAAGGGACTCATGAAAATAAGGGTAGTATTCAGGTTGAAATTTTTTCCAATAATAATAATTTTCTAAGGGAATTTAACTCCAATAGTGGAGTTACATATGGATGGTTCCGAAAAGAAGTGAACCTTCCCAAGGTTGAATTAAATATTTTTGATGGAACAATTGTCTTTCCTTGGGTGAACCAATTAGAGCAATATTTTGAACTACATAATATTATGGCTGATAAGAAAACGATTCACATAGCAACTTGAAGTTTGAGATAAAACCATATCAATGGTATCAGTGGGTAGTTAAAATGAAGCCCCATTCTTACCATTATACTTGGGGTTTATTTACAAGAGACTTAGAAGCATGGTATGAAATTTTTTGGGAACAACTCTACTTCAGTCAATTGACAATAATTAAGCACAAGGGTGGATAACATAAGTGATGACCATTTGTTGGAAGCTTACATGGGTGTATTAAAAGAAGACATTAAACATGAGATGTTCCTAAAACATCTTGAAAATATCATGGAAGCTATGCAATTTTCTTGTCATATTCAAGCCAATAATAAGAATACACAAAAGTATACCATTGGAGCATATGTAGGAAGTAGACATCATTTTGGGGTTCATAAGACAACTTTACCTCAACTTACTCAAATATCACAGAAGGAAATGGAGGAAATAAGAGAAAAATGACTATGCTTTGGTTGTAATAACAATTAACAGGTCAAAAGGGCATAAATGTCGAGAAACAAAAATGTTCACCTTAGAAAATAATGATGAAGAGGAAGTGGAGGCATCTACACAAAGAAATGAGGAAGAACTTGCCAACTTAAAAGAGCAGGAAATAGAGGTTGAAATTATGTACAACATTGATTCAGACAAGTGAGAAATATCTATTCATGGATTGGCAAGGTTTCCAACACCTCAAACCCTGAAGATTGTAGGTTACATTAAGAAGAAAAAAGTTATAGTGCTCATTGAATCAGGTAGTAACCATGAATTCATTGATAAAATATTAGCATAGCACATCAATTATTTTGTATATCCAATGACAAATTTTCAAGTTTTGGTTGCCAATGGGAGGGAGTATTAATTCCGTGGGAAAATGCCACAAAATTAAACTAAGTATGGGATAATTTAATTTGGAAATCCCAATGTATGCCGTTCCCATTGGAGGTGTAGATGTTTTTCTAGGGATTCAATGGTTGAGAACATTAGGTACAATTTCTGCAAACTATAACGAATTATTCATGAGATTTGAATTGGAAGGATTTCAATATGAACTCAAAGAGTTAAAATCTATAACTTCTCAAGTCATCAAATCTCATAGGATTAAAAATATCATAAAAAAGGGTAGCAAGGGAGTTGTGGTTAAAATTTGTTCTATGGAAGTTAAAGAGGAAGATGAAAACATTTTATAAGAATTAATATGCACTTTGGAAAAGCATTATAGGGTCTTCCAATAAATTCTTAAAGGTATACCTCCATCTAGAGATCATGAACATCAAATCAAGATAATACCAGAAAGTACTCCTCCTAATAAGAAGCCTTATAGATATCCACATCAACAAAAAAGGGAGAATGATAAAATGGTACAAGTCATGTTGGATTTAGGTATTATTCGACCAAGTAGGAGTTCATTTTTAGCTCCAATAGTGATTGTGAGAAGAAAAGATAATTCTTGGAGCATGTGTCTTGATTATAGAGATCTAAAAAAAATCACCATAAAGGATAAATTCCCTATTACAAATATTGATGAACTATTAGATGATATTCATGGAGTGGATTATTTACAAAGGTAGATCTTAAATCAAGATACTACCAGATCAGATTAAGAAAATATGACATTCCCAAAACAGATTTTAGAGCTCATGATGGGAACTATGAGTTCTTGTTCATGCTTTTTGGGTTGACTAATACTCCATATTTTCAAAGTCTTATGGAAAATTTCTTTTGACCCCATATTAGAAATTTTGTGTTGGTTTTCTTTGATGATATACTTATCTATAGAAAATCATGGGAAGACCACATTAAATGCATGGATCAAGTCCTGCAAATTCTTGAGAACAATCGATTGTATGTATAAAGATCCCAATGTTCTTTTGGGAAACAAGAAGAAGAATATTTGGGTCATATTGTTTCAAGGGAAAGGGTTAAGATTGTTGGTTGTGGAGCCCAATTATGTTCCTGATTCAGAGGTCCTTGCTTTCAGCCATGTTGATACCCCATGAAGACTTTACACCCCAGAAGTATGTACACTCTTCCACACGGGGGAGTGTAGAGGGGGGGTACCCCCTTTGCGGGGTCTGGGGGGCCTATCCCCCCAGCTGGGGGGTTCGGGGGCAAAGCCCCTGAAGGAAAAAATGCCTTGTAAATGTATATTGTATTCATTGTAAATCTGGACCATTCATTATAAGGTCGCAGATCTAACAATAGAAATTATGTTAGGTATTTTTTCCTTAGAAGGCAACCCTCTGTTATGAGGGAAATGTATTGCAGCTATGCATTATGGCGAGTATTGTATTGAGAGAGGAGAATGTGAGAGAAAAAAAGAGGAAGTTACAACGAGTTTTGCTGTAGGTTGTATCCCTTCATTTGCTGGATAATAATAAAGGAATGACCTGGCAATTTCTCTGGTGGACGTAGCCCACACTGGGTGAACCACGCAAATTTGTGTCTCTCTTGTATTGTGTATCTTCTGTGTTGTGTTTCCGCATTTGTTTTATTTTATTGCTCTGCGGTCCTGCTTTTCTAACAAATGATATCAGAGTGAAAGGTAACTTGCAGGAAAAGAGGGTTCCTGGTTTGAGTGGGAGCAATGTAAGAAGATGGAAAGTTTAGGGTCGAGAAATTTAACGGCCAAAACTACCAGTTATAAAAGATGCAGATGGAAGATTATTTATATTAGAAGGATCTATTCCTACCATTGGGCGGAGTAGCAAAGAAGTCAATGACCATGAAGGACGAAGAATGGGAGATTCTTGACAGAAAGGCTCTAGGAATGATACGGCTGAGCTTGACATCGTCAGTGTCTTTCAATATTTCGAAAGAAAAGACAATGAAGGATCTAATGGACACATTGGCTAAACTGTATGAAAAACCCTCGGCATCTAATAAGGTATTTCTAATGAAGAGATTATTTAATATGAAAATGTCAAAAGGTGGGTCTGTTGCAGATCATTTAAATGAATTTAATACGGTTACTAATCAACTAAGTTCTGTAAAAGTGGACTTTGATGATGAGGCTAGGGCTCTTCTAATCTTGTGCTCATTGCCAAAAAGCTGGAATGACTTGGTCATGGTTGTAAGTAACTTTGTCTATGGTTCAAATACTTTAAAATTTGATGATGTTGTTGGTGTTATCCTTAGTGAGGAAATGCGACAGAAAAGCACAGGTGAGACATCAGGTAATGCGTTGAACATGGAGAACAGGGGAAGACAAAAGGATAGAGGAAAGGGCTTAGGGAACCGCGAGAATTCTAGGAAGGGCAAATCCAAATCCAGACTTGGAAATATAAAGTGCTGGAATTGTGGGAAGAAAGGACATCTGAAGAAAGATTGCAGAGCTCCAAAGAAACAAAGAGATGGTCAACATGAGAGAAATCAGGAAGCAAATGTAACAGGTGATGTGTTACAAGATGCTTTGATTCTTTCTGTAGATAGTATTTATGAGTATTGGGTAGTAGATTCAGGTGCTTCATTTCATGCCACACCCCATAGGAAACATTTTCTAGATTATGTTCAAGTTGATTTTGGACAGGTTCATTTGGGTGATGATGCACCATGCAAAATTGTTGGAATGGGAAAGGTAA
>JASDQU010279125.1:3563-14831 GCA_032191745.1 Picea mariana
AAGAGCTACACAGACAGTTGATGAGAAGTGGACCAGGATACCAGAAAGAAGGAATGATTACAAAAGAGATAAATATCCAAGAAGACCTCCTACCTTTAGGAATCAAAGAAGCTTCAATCAGTATGAAGGAAACTACAGAAGAATAGATCATGAACCCAAATGGACTACATCACAAAGAAGCCCACTTACTCCAAGGTATCAAAATTTCTTTATTGGTCATTGTTATACTTGCAAAAATTTTGGACATAAGAAAATTAATTGCAGAATCAATGAAAGGAAGACATACGTAAGAAACATGAATGGTGTAAATAGAAAATATGGAAATAATCATGGATTTGTCAACATAATTTATAATTCATTTTCCCCATTGATGGACAAAAATAATGCATGCTACAAATGTAATTGTCTTGGTCACAAAGCACACGATTGTAGATATATGAATGAAGATGTCCCTATGCCAACCATAGTATGGATAAGGAAAGAGATTCCAAAAAATGAAGATTGTCGAATAACATTGACCGCTGAAGAATGTAAAGAAGAAGATGAATGGTACATAGATAGTGGATGTTCTTCACACATGACCGGGGATCAAGACAAATTCATTAGCTGGAAGAGAAAGGGTGGCAATATTGCACTTGGAGATGACTCATCTACCAAAATACTTGGAGAAGGTGTAGTAGAACTTGGAAGAAAAAATGTAAAAGCAAAGAATGTCCTATTGGTTGAAGACTTGAAGCATAATCTACTCAGTGTTAGTAAAATGTGTGATCAAGTATACACTCTTATGTTTGACTCCCGGAAATGTAAAATCAGAGAAAATAACTTAGGAAGATTGGTTGCAACGACAACAAGACAACCGAACAAAATATACATCCTAGACATGAAGAAGCGAGAGAAGAAAGAAGCCACACAAAATGATTCCAAGGAAGAAAAAGTCCCAAAGACCAAAAATAAGGATGAAGTATTATTGAGTGTCATATGTTCAGGGGGAGCAGCCCCAAAGAAGAGAGTTACCTTTTTCCATTAAACTCAGGGGGAGAAGCCCTACCCTTTTCCATTGATTTCAAAGGGGGAGAGAAATTGGGATCATGATGATAGGGGGAGCATGAGTGTTGCCATCAATGACAAAGGGGGAGATTGTTGGAAGAATGGTTGTAGTCATTGATGTCAACCCTAGTCATGGGTTTTGGACCACAAGATTGATGAAGGTATTTGTACATGAAGGAAAATGCACATGTAGATACAAGACCCATGGATGGATAGTATACATCATGTTGTTTTTGGTGGTATGTGGCACATCACGTTGATCCTCATGGGTGAGGAGAAATGAATTTTTGAAGATGACAAAGTGAATTGAAGAAGGAAGTACATGTAGGCCCTCCAGATAATTAAAGAAAAGAATTACAAAATAAGAAATTGTCAGGTCAGCCCTAATGTTAAAATGAAGTGACATAAATGGTATAAATAAATATCATTATATATTCATTTGATACACAAGTCGAATTTCAGAGAAAATCAGAAGTAAAGAAGGCCGGATTTCAAGGGAGGATGTAGTCTTTTGGTGATGTGTTCTAAGGTATGTTATTTTCAGGTCATCTTACCATTTTTTCTATAACCTTTTTTCTAGAATAATTCAGATGGTGAAATTGCTATGGTATTGAGAAGACATATGAAGGTACCTGTGGTAAAAATTTCAGCTCTTGATTCGCTATAATTATGGAGATAGACTCTGTGGAATATAGGGTTTGTGACCAGTCCTGAAGCTATTCAATAAACATGTTTTCGAGGTAAAACAATCATAACTTATTCATAGAGAATCCAAATGACATGGGACAAATTTCATGGAAAGAGTATGGACTTTTGTTTCTTGTGTGCGATTTTCAGAATCTGATGTTAAATATTGAGCGCGGGGCATTCTGTACAAGTTCGGTCTCCTGAATAAACCATAATTGAACAAGGTCTACCATTCTCTCTATAACTTGTTTTTGGGGAGGATTAAAGAAGTGAAACTTGGAGGAGTTTTAGAGAATGCATTGAGTAATATTATCTATACGATCAGAGTACTCCAAAAATTGAAGAAGTTTCAGGAAGCATTATCAGGTTCTATGTGATGATTGGTTGATGGTGATGATTTAATGTAAAGTTTTATTATCTCTCGTATATTCTTGGGTGGAAGGAAGGGGCAAGGATGGTGTTATTGGGAAAATCGGTAGGTGGAGACACTAACTAATCTCCCTAGATCCACCTAGATCTAGAACAAAACACACCAGAAAATGACGCTTTCTTTAAGTTTTAAATATTGAATTTACTAACTAAAGAGGGATGGGTGACATACCATTTAAATGTCGCTTCCTCTCACCATCGCCATCCTAGCTCCATTCCAACACTCATACAATGATGATCTTGCAAAAGGATGCAACCAACCAAAGTGATAGCAATAGCATAAACTCAATATAAACCTATGTATGTGATCAAGGAATCATACAATAAAACACGACAAGCTTTATAGGAAAGAATCATATTACTATATCATATTAAATGTGAAAGAGAGATTAAAACCATGGACTTGATGTCATAAGGTCCCTTCCAACTGTCCTTCATTCCTCACACACTTTCACTCCAAGAATTCTGAGAGCATAGCTTTGATAATATTCACAATTTAATTTGACAAAGGCAAAACTCGAAGACACTCCAACCAAGCTAATAATTCCAAGCCAAATCCAACTTAGCCCTTCTCCATGAGAGATCCTCTCCTTTTATAAGTTGAAGAGGATAAGGTGAGGAGGCTAGGATGATCCCACTAAATCATGAAAGCGAGTAAGATCCAAACCATTCGGATGCCACCTCACCATGAAAGTTTCTCCTTCTAGAAGATTCGAGAAAACGCTTGTTTTTCCCACATGCAAGCATTCTCGCACCTTGCCTATAGAGCATAATGTGAACTCCTCGTGACCTAGCTATGATGCAGCCTGTGAGAATCAGGCATTCTCACACCCCAGCTATAATGCAGCTTGCAAACTTCCTTTTTTATAGGGTTTTTACAAAGGAAAATGCAACTTTTTTTCTCAAGAAAAGTTCTTCTCCCTTCTTTCTTCAGGAACTAAGGCCACTGACCCCTCTGAAGACTAAATATAGGTTTACATCATTAACGATCATAGGGATGATGAAAATAATGTGTAACAGAGATCCCCCCAAAGTATGAAGCTAGAACAGAGTGATAGATGAAATACTTTGTCGACTGTGTGTAGGGAACAAGGAACAGTCGGTTGGAAACCTGCCAACAAACAAGGAAATACAGTACAATAATATATCATCACTGAGGTAGGAATTCCCATACTCAGAATACAAATGAATCAAAGCAGAAATGCCGACATGCAAAGATCCATGTCAAGTAAGACAGGTCATGGCCACCAAACATACACTGTGGATCCATGCCAATATGACTCAAATTTGAACATAGCCACCAAAAATACACTATGGATCTATGCGTTAAGGACTCAAATTTGAACATAGCCACTAGACATACAATGTGGATCTATGTAACAGTACACTAAATATACTCCAATGCAACCTAAATCCGTGAGAAAAGATTCAGGGTCTTCATCTCCACCACTCTATAGTACGAATCTAACCATGTGAATACATGTGCTGAAGTTGAACATGGTAGAAACCACTTTATTACTGATCAATGATGAGAACCGTTAACAAGTGTGAGGGAAATCACCATTAATGTCAATGACTCCCAAGGTACTCTAGTACAATCCAACGAATGCTAATTAATGAGTTGAAGTTGAACACTTGGCAAAATCTTCTGATCAAAGGTCAATAATGAAACCCCACTGTCGAAAGCGAGGAAACCTGCCATTGAGGCATGCAAGTTCCAAGGTACCAATTAGTTTCTAAGTCTAATTACTGAATAATGAGTTGAAGTCGATAGGAAAAGACTTGTCACAGGAGGGCCTTAATGTATCCCACATCAATGACACGAAACAAGTAACAAGATTTGATGTAGATCAGAATAACAAGTGATTCATGACTGACTCAGGGATGGCCGATGCAATAGAAGGCTTAAGGACTGTGGAAATGGCTGACACAATAGAAGGCTTTTCAGGTTGAACATCTCTTTTGAACATATTGATGACACGACAACTATCTTGGAAACACTGACTCAACAACAGGGATCACAAACCAATTTGTAATTTTATAAAGGAGTATGATCAAGAGACAAGCGAATTTTCCAATCTAGACACAAGGCGAGTGAAAGGGTGTCATGTTCAAAACTGACTCTTTCATGGAATACAGGTTTAGACATATTTCTTTCCCAATTCCCCCCCCACCATTTCTGGCGAGTACCTCTTTATTTTTACACAAGCTTGAGGAGGATAACATATTCTTGTAATGTAAACTCATCCTTTGGACGAGTCCCTCAGAGTATGTTTAACGAACCCTAGGAAGGAGTGGTTCGGTCCCATATAGGCCTTTCGATGTTTGTTTTACGAGTCCAAAGAAATAAAACTCGGGGTTTTTTCATGTTTATAGAGTCTGAAAAACACTTAAAGAGAACTCTCCTAGTTCCTTTTTCAAAAATTAGTTCGACGAGACCGAAAAAGTGATAAACTATTGCTCACCAAACATTTTCTTCAAATACTTTTATGAGCGTGAAAAGAACAAGATCGCTCAACAATCTTTTCATGTTTGGAGAGTCTGAAAAGAGCTTAAAGGGAACTCCAGGGGGTTCCTTTTTCGTATAATCTTTACGAGTCCAAAAAAGTGATAAAAGTATACTCGGTTACATTCTCATTGATTTACGAGCATGAGAAAGAACAAAGACTAAGCTCGATAACTTATTCTCATGTATTTACGAGCATGAGAAAGAACAAAGACTAAGCTCAGGATTGTTTTCATTTTTACGCAAGCTTTAAAACAAAAGAAAACTATGCTTGGACCTGGTTTCATTTTTACGCAAGCTTGAACCAGAGGAAACTATGCTTGAGCAAGTGGTTTCATTTTTACACAAGCTTGAACCATAGAAAACTATGCTTGCGACTTCCCAACGCATAACCCAAGGATGGTTGGTACTTAGCCCCCAGCTTAAGAAATTAGCGACTCTAAAATCAACATGAAGTCTAGAGGCTGAAAGCATTGCCCCCCAAGCTTCATTTCATCCAAATGGGAAGGAGAATGAAATGAAGCTTCAAATACTATATGTAGGACTTGACTCAAATAGAGAGGGGGAAAACTATTTCATTTTTTAACGAGCTTGGCACATAAACAAGAACTATGCTTGTAACCTTTGTTTCATTTTTTAACGAGGTTGCCTTAGAGACACAAAAAACTATCCTCGTAAGTGGTTTCATTTTTTAATGAGCTTGAAATCAGAAAACTATGCTCAAGTCTGGTTTCATTTTTAAATGAGCTTGAAATCAGAAAATCATGCTCAAAGGCCTCTATTTCATTTTTTAACGAGGTTGCCTCAGAGACACAAAAACTATCCTTGGAGTCTTCTTGATCATGGATTCCAAGAGAACAATGCTCCGGAAGGAGACCATGTCAAGGGACAAAACTTGGTCATGGATTCCAAGAGGTCTTCGCTGGAAGGAAGGAACACACTCTGGAAGGACACCATGTCGAGGGTCACGACAGGAGTAAAGAGATCAGGTTCTAACAACCCTATCGAAGAGATCACCATGTCAACTACTAGATCTAAGTCATAAGGAGTTGAAGCCATGGGCGACAACGCCACATAATTGACCTGTGGCGGGGGCAGGGATGATTTTAAGGATGGAAATTTATTTTAAAATGTAAAAACCTTTGCGAATCTTACTAATCCTTAATATGCCAACTATAAATGTTTGACGATATTTTTGTAAAAATATTCAAATTTCTAAGGATTTGATATAGTTTTTATAAAATTTTGGCGATTTT
The DNA here is from genome assembly GCA_032191745.1 of Picea mariana. Lineage (NCBI taxonomy): Eukaryota > Viridiplantae > Streptophyta > Pinopsida > Pinales > Pinaceae > Picea > Picea mariana. The sequence continues at coordinate 9,489 of JASDQU010279125.1, forward strand.
TAAGGTAAAATAATTTTATGCTATAGAATTTGGGCTAATCATTTTTAAAATAGCGAATATCTTTTTTGGAAAAACCATGGAAAATTAGCCCATGAGCGAAATTTAGCCCCTAAAATCATCCTTGGGCGGAGGCGATACCATCTACATATAAGAACCATTTAGGGAGGCAATCCAGTCGAGGTCAATGAATGAAAGTTGATCAACAGTCACAACTTGTCCATCATGAGGGAAAGATATCACACAAAAAAGAGTAGACACAATAGCTTTCATGGCATAGACATAATCTCGCCCAAGGAGTAAAGAGAAATCCAAGGGGTCTTGGACTACCATGACGTCAATAAAGATAGTTTTCCCTCCCAAAGTTATAGGAAACTGAGGAAGGGTCCCTAAAGGTTGACTAGTTCTTCTATTTAAAGCTAACAGATTCTACGTAACCGGTGCAAGCGGAGGACAACCCAAAGCTTGCCAAGAAAAAGAGGACAAAATACTAATGGATGCACCTTCATCTATTAGTGTATGAGGAACGTCTTGACCACAAACCTATACTGTAATCTGGAAATGAATGTGAGAGGGAAGACGAGGTCCAATTATCACACCCCAATCAAAATGGATGGCCTCATAACTTGGAGGGGGTTCCACGGGAGAAGGAGGAATATCCCTCAGCATGGTAGATTCTATATCAATGAGAAAAACATGGGCAGTATCGAGTTTACTCTCTAGCGGGAGAGTAGGATCGATCGATGGAGAGATCAGATTGACCACTTGGGTTTCATTCTCCAAGGGGAGAATGGGGTCGAAAGGTGGAAACAGATCGACCGCTTGGGTTTCACTCTCTAACGAGAGAGTGGGATCGACTTATGATGGGATCGGATCAACCACTTTGTTAACACTCTCTAAAGGGAGAGTGGGATCGACCAATGATGGGATCGAATCAACCACTTTGTTAACACTCTCTAAAGGGAGAGTGGGATCAACTGAGGATGGGATCAGATCGACCACTTCGTCAACTAGTTCAATTAAGGATGTGACCATATTGACCACTTGATCAACTGGACTGACCGACGAGGGAACTAGATTGATCATTCCATCAACTACAGGTGGGTTTAGAGAAAGCTTGTGATAAGCAGCTGGAAGTTGAGGCTGTGAAACAATCATGTCTTCCAGTAATTTCGAGGCTTTGTCCATACGAGGGAAAATATGAGTTAGATGATGCCCTTTGCATAACATACATGGGAACTTGGCTCTACTTTTCTTATTCCCAACTATATAATGACTAGTCGATGGGAGATCATCAGCATGTTGTTCAGAGGCTAAAGATATGGGTTGGAGAGGGTGTGTAGACCATACTTCTATAACCTTGGATAGACTACGGCAATCCTTGAGAAGTTGGCTACCCTTACAAAGCCTGCAAGGGTACTTGGGCTTACGATTTGTTTGGGTGATATTGACATTATCAACACTCCCAACACGATCAACAGTAACTGGTTGTTTTCCAACATGTCCGACAGTGGTTGGAAGTTTGGATCCTTTCTTATTTTTCTTCTTCTTATTCTTCCTTTTCTTCTTCTTTTTATTCACCGAGTTATTAGCTCGAGAGATTTCACTTGGTGAACAAGATGAAATGAATGAAGACCTTGCAAGTGAAGAAGGTGAAGAAGATCTTACTAGTGAAGACGGTGAAAGATCAACATGAGGTTGATGTTCTTGGGGGGAAGTGCTTACGATCAAAGCACTTACTGCATTTGGGATTACCTCAGTGGAAAACAACCACACCGACAATCCAATCGTGAGACCTAGAAGGCTCAAAGTAGCGATGTGAGGAGGACCAATGTTTCCATAAGAAGGAAAAACAAAAGGTTCCCCTAATGTAGGGGTTCCTTCATTGGTCATTTCGAGAACTGTTGCCATATAAAACAAATCCAACCTAGAGTCTGCTAGGGAAAACAAACAACACACACTAAAAATCTAGGAAGCAAGCAAGCAAACAAAACCTTCTCACAATGATCACACTAGTTGGTGATGAAATCCAACGTCACGGGAACAAAGTAAGAAGGGGCTAAGATAGAGAGGGTGGAAAAGTTACGTTGATGACCTGCTTAATGGACTTACACTTTGGTGCAAGCTCCCACACATAATTGTGGGTATACCCTCCAAGGATCCCGAGTGAGTTTGGCCAACGTCGATTCCAGGTACCGTGAAGACTTGCCCCTCCACAATCACCTTGTGTAAATACCCTAAAGAGATAGGCCACTAAGGTTACCAATTACTACAGTGATGCTTGGGGAAACAATTGACAGTCCGATCCACGCGCAAGGGCAGGGTATCTAGCCTGAAATAAACTTGAAAGGCTTCCACTCATCATTGTGGGTATACCTCTCAAGTGACCCCCATAATACGCGCAATCTTTACACCAAGACTGACAAAGCAGGGTGAGTAACTCTGCCAGTCTCAATGCGACCTCATGATTGACCCTTGTGTTAGAAGGGCTTCCCAGGACAAAATGTAGTAAGTGGATTTAAATCTCCCTATCACAAGATACTATGTTTGTTTGTAGATTTGGAAAGTTATCTTTCACACCTATTCCAAAGCCCTACGAATAATCTAATGTAGGTTTGCTACTATAAAAGATAAAAATGTCTAATCAATTTTTATAAGCGCTTTATTTTATGGCTGTTGTTACTCAAAAGGAAAATGGTGTGGACAATATGGTGTTTTGACTGACTCGAAAGTTATGCAAAGAGATGAAGATAAAAAAATGCCAAGAATCATGCAATTTCGCAACTTCAAATGCAAGGATGCCCCCAATCTAATATAAATCAAGAAATTAAATCCTTTTGTTTCGAAAATTTCACTAAAAGCAATAATGAACTTTCTTAAAAAAAAGAAACCCAAACTAAAATTTTTCTTTTAAAGCGAACTATTCAGAAGAAATCTGATCTTTCCCTAAACAATTCTAAAGAAAACACATGCTTTGTAATTGAAAGATACTCAAAGCAAGAGACTAATCCTTCAAAACCAAGCAAAGCCAAGATGGCTAAAAGCAACTCAAAGAATGTCAAGCAGATTGTAAATAGATCAATATAGGCTCCAAAAGTTCAATCCATCTGATCAGAGCAAAACTGGGCATAAAAAAGATGACAAGACCCAATCCCAAAAAGTTTACAAACAAGTTCACAACCTAGCAGTAGAGTACAGTGCGAGAATTAGGTATTCTCGCAGGTTAGACACTGGTAGGGTGCAAGAAGTTCGCACTGGATCTAACAGCAGGTTGCGAAAATCAATGGTTTTCACAGGCTGTAGAGAGGTACAGTGCGAGAATGTCTGTAATCAAAGAAAATTTTGAAAAAGGATAGGGAATCTAAGTGAACTTCTAGATCTAGAGAGTCTGGATGGATGTCCCACAAACTCAGAAACCAGAAAACAAGCAATCAAAGGAAGGGAAACTAGGTTAACTAGGAAACAATCCATTCCCCAGTGGAGTCACCAATTTTGTTATCGGACAAATCGGTAGGTGCGGACACTAACTGATCTCGCTAGATCCACCTAGATCTAGAACAAAACACACTAGAACATGACGCTTTCCTTAAGTTTTAAATATTGAATTTACTAACTAAAGAGGGATGGGTGACATACCATTTAAATGTCGCTTCCTCTCACCATCGCCATCCTAGCTCCATTCCAACACTCATACAATGATGATCCTGCAAAAGAACGCAACCAACCAAAGTGATAGCAATTGCATAAACTCAATATAAACCTATGTATGTGATCAAGGAATCATACAATAAAACACAACAAGATTTATAGGAAAGAATCATATTACTATATCATATTAAATGTGAAAGAGAGATTACAACCATGGCCTTGATGTCGTAAGGTCCCTTCTAACTGTCCTTCATTCCCCACACACTTTCACTCCAAGAATTCTGAGAGCATAGATATGATAATATTCACAATCTCATTTGAAAAAGGCAAAACTCGAAGACACTCCAACCAAGCTAATAATTCCAAGCCAAATCCAACTTAGCCCTTCTCCATGAGAGCTCCTCTCCTTTTATAAGCTGAAGAGGATAAGTTGAGGAGGTTAGGATGATCCCACTAAATCATGAAAGAGAGTAAGATCCAAACCATTCCGATGCCACCTCACCATGGAAGTTTCTCCTTCTAGAAGATTCGAGAAAACGCTTGTTTTTCCCATGTGTAAGCATTCTCGCACCCTACTTATAGAGCATACTGCGAACTCCTCGTGACCTAGCTATGATGCAGCCTGTGAGAATTAGGCATTCTCGCACCCTAGCTATAATGCAGCCTGTGAACTTCCTTTTTTATAGGGTTTTTACAAAGGAAAATGCAACTTATTTTCTCAGGAAAAGTTCTTCTCCCTTCTTTCTTCAGGAACTAAGGCCACTGACCCCTCTGAAGACTACAAATAGGTTTACATCATTAACGGTCATAGGGATGACATAAATAATGTGTAACATATGAAGAGTTCAAATCTCTCTTGATATTGGAGGATTGTATCTTCCTCTTGGAGGTTTATCCCTCCTTTTACATTTGGAATCTGTAGCTACCTTTGGAAGTCATTACTTCCGTTGAACAATAACTATTCATTATTTCTCATATATTGTGCATGGTGTATTGGTATAACTCTTATACTATTGTTCATTGCTCATTGGATATAATTGAATGGTTTAAGTATATGTTGAAAAAGGTTTTAAATTGTACTTGATACTGATTCACCCCCCTCTCAGTATCAACAATTGGTATCAGAGAGGGTTACCTTTAGTACAGTTTAACCACTGGAAGGAATATCCTAAGAAGACATGGAAGACAAAATTCCAAATGGGATTCCACCATTTGATGGAAGAAATTTTGAATACTGGAGTAATAGAATGGAAACTTACTTGAAATCTCTTGGGGCAGATGTTTGGTTCTCAGTTTCTTCAGGATACAATGCTTTGAAGAAAGAAAAGACTACATCTCAGAGGGAAGCAAAAAGGAACAACAAATTGACAATAGATACCATCCTAGATGGATTGATAGATTTAGTTAAATCCAAGGTGGGATCATGTGCATCATCAAAAGAGATTTGGGATAAGCTACAAGACCTTTATGTAAGGTAAGAAGCAGAAGAAGAAGAAGAAGAAGAAGTTGAAGCAAATTACAACATCTCAAATTTCAAAGAAGAAAATCGAGGTCAGTTCTTTTTCTTTAATTGTGAAGGAGTAGGTCATGTTGAATTTGAATGTCCTCATCCAAGGATTGAAAGAAATGACACTGAAGAAGAAAATTCCAATGAAGAAGAAGAAAATCACGAAGAAAAAATTATTCAACAAGAAGATG
>JASDQU010279129.1:0-14822 GCA_032191745.1 Picea mariana
ATACATACCCCTCTTATTTCTGCTATAACTTTTGTCGGCTTAATCATTTCTCAAATGAGTTATATGATACACTAGAGGAGATTGATATCTACGATCTAAAAATAAATAAATTGTTTTGATCATGTTAAGACCCTCTTAGCCTGCATGAACAAAAGACATTGTAATTTCAGGGATATGTTGAATTTGATAATTTTAATAAAATATAAAATTAATAAGAAAAACGAGTTCTCTACAAGTATACAAGTTTTTGGAACAAAATTCCATCGTTAAGGTACTCAACACCTGCACGAACAAAAACATATACCTTATATTTTGTTGGAAAAATAAGATACCATTGTTAGAAAAAATCAAATTTTACATAGGTATTCACAATTTCTATGAATACAAGTTGTATATTCAGAAAGCTAATTCAATTTCCTACATTTTATATTCTTACACCATATTCAAATTCATTGTAAAAGTACCTTGAATAATCCCTCCAATTTAACAAATTATTTTTTTTCCACGTTTGCGTTTCCACTAACATGTCATGAGAGACCATCATTAGCTTGCACACACCCGGAAGCTAATCTCCAAATGATCAAATCCACCTTACCTACTAGAACCATCTCCTTGACCCTTGACTATGATCTACTAATGACTACACCAAGAATCGCCTTCTTCATTCCCAAATGCTAAACTAATGGGCTCTGGGGAGTTTTTCTTCTCACAACAAATAGAAGCACTATGATTACTAATTAGGCTACAATATCCATTCCTCTTCTTAAGGCTACAAGTTTCCCAAGAAAATCCTAGAATATATGCATAGTTTAATGACAACATAGATAGTGATAATACCTATTTTCATAGTCAAGTTGTTGGATCCACTCCATTACACTGCATTGCTTCAAAATTTGATTTGGTATTCCCCCATTTAAATTTTTCAAGACAAAAATGTATAGCACACTTTCTATCCATGTAGTCTACATTACTACATCCTGGAATTTACCTAAAGAATCACCTATAGATTTTAATATTGTTGTTTCCATAAGTGGAGTGGAAAAATCACGATATGAACCCATAAGTACTGCATATATCTCTTATTGGAGAGGATTTGAAATCATCACTCCAAGGTAATAAGACCAACTTGATATCACCCATTAAATAAGGCCTCACTCCAAGCACCACCTCTATCTTAGACAAATTTTTGAATAAGAAAGAGGAAAAACCCCTTTTGAAAGGAGAGATTTTAAACTCTAACCTTCCTTTAAATACGAGACTTTTGATCTAAAAAAGTGTCTAATAAAATAATTTTCCCTCAACTCTGCAACTCCTATAACCCATTCAAGTGGCAGTGATATCTTCCTTCCCCATCATGACGCTAGATACATGAATTTGTCATTCTATTTCCTTGATCCTCCTCCACTTCCAAACCATCTCTAAGGAGAAAATTTCTTACTCATTATCCATAACCCTCTTATAAAAACCTACCCTCCCTTCCTCTTCTTTTCTCTCCTTCCTCCACATTTCAACTATTCAAAGTACTTATTGAACTACTTCTAAGTATTTTTCCCATCCTTGGTCCACTTATAATGATATACCAAACATATTATAATTCTATATTCTCCCCTTCATTATTCCTAAGTACTTTTCAAGTAATATCTATGCATCCAAACATCCAAGCATATACTTCCTTCTATTCTTCACTTCACCACCAAAGTCAAATGATTTTTCCTTGAAATATATGCCCTACAAATTATGCTAGTGGGATCTCTTTCTCTTGTGTCTTCTCCAAGATAGATTCGTCAAGAGATGCATATGATACATACTCATAACTAGTAATTGTATGAAATAAGGGTGGTAGGTAGAATGAGAAGAGGATCTCCTCAACCATTGGGATAGGTAATTGTCTTTGCATTTCCATAGATGTTTAGAGAAATTAATTATTAATTCTTCTCCTTTTCTTGAACTTACAATATTCTCTCATTGAGCCTTCTCATACTCTTTCCTAATTCTTAAGTTATTTATTTGCCCCTATGACTAGTGGTATATTTGAAGTTGTTTTAGCTAGTTCCAGTAGTATTTCTCTTCAAATCAATCCCAAAGGTTATAATGCTCTATAGATTTTTTTGAAAATTTGGACATATATTTCAAGTAGTTGATTATGCAATTATCTTTTCCATTGAAACACATTTACAATGTCTATGCGTTTACCCAAAATAGAAACTTGTGCTATTGTCTACTCTTTTCAAAGCTAACAACTTATTAGTTTCCACACTATTTATTGTATAAGAATAGGCCGAATGCAAATTATACAACTTCTAGACTAAAATGTTTTAAGCTAAACCTCTCTTGAAATCTTTGATATTTGGTGTTGTTATCTTGATCCTTATCTGGTGATATCCACTTTTCAAATCCATCTTAGAAAATAAATTTGCTCCACTTAAACAATCCATTAAGTCATACATTCTTGGCAAAGGAAATCTATACCTGATGGTGATCTTGTTAATGTTCTCGAGTCTGTACACATTCTCCATCCTCCTTTGGACTCAACACAGTTGGTATTTCACATGGACTCAATCTTTCTTTGACCAAACCCTTGTCTAACAAGTCCTGGACTTGGTTCTTTACCTCCTCATTCTCTTGAGGTGTCAATCAGTATGCCACTTTGTTTGGAAGACTTGCTCCTGGTATCAAATCAATATTATGGTCGATACTTCTAATGGGTGGAAATGAGTTAGGCAACTCATCCACTACTATGTAAGCAAAATTATCCAACAACTCTTGAACTTATTCAGGCAAATCATCCATCGAATTACTTGTAAGGACAACCATGGGTTTCCTCACCACAACAAACTGCATCACTTGTTCCTTCTTGACTTCTCTCAGGATTTCCTTCCCACTCATGAGAAGTATGCTTGTGTTGGCTTACTCTTTTACTTTATTCTCCTCTATTGGCAATAGCATGTGTGTCCTACCATTCTTCTCCAAGGTGTAAGTGTTTTTTCTCCCATCATGAATGACATTTCTGTCAAAATTCCATGATCTTCCCAACAAAACATGACATACATCCATGGGAATCACATCACACAGAATTTCATCTCTATATCCTCCTATATTAAGTTCAACGAGGCATTGTTTAGTGACCATTACCTGGTTTCCTTTCTGCAACCATGAGACTTTATATGGATTTGGATGTGCAGTTGTTTCCAGCTCCAATTTCTCTATCATATCTGTGGATACTAAGTTATCAGTGCTCCCACTGTTAATTATCACCTTGCATACTCTATCTTCAGTCTTGCAAGTTGTCCTGGATAGATTGTTCCTCCGCATTGGTTTGTCAATTTTTGGTTCTGGTTTTAAGAGAACCTTCCTCAACATCAAGGATTTTCCATCCTCTGGACCTTCTACCTCAAAATAACTTTTATGTGCTTCTAAAATGTGAGCTTCACCCCCTCCTTCCTTCTTTTTCTCAGGACATTCCCAAGACATGTGTCCTATCTTTCCACAAACATAACACCTTACTTCTCCTCCTCCACTTCTTCATCTTCCTCTAGAAGAACTTCTTCCACCACCTTGTCTTCCTCGGGAACTTCCTCCTCTTTCTGAGTGTCTATGTGGTTTCTCAATCTCACCTTTGTATTTATGTGTCTTATCATGGGCAACTCCCTTGCCTTCGCTTGGGCTTCTGCCTCTATTTCGTTGACTTTATTTTCTGGCCAACTTCTCCTCTACCTTCAGAGCAATCTGATAAGCATCATCTGCTGTCCTCACTAACATCATGTTCATCTCATCCTGGATTTCATACCTCAACTCATTTATATACCTGGAAACGTTTTCCTCATCCTTCTCTCATTGTCCAGTCTTGATATTCATCTTGTAGAACTCCTCCGTGTACTCTTTCACTGTCATACCCTTATGTCTCATGTTCTACAACTTCCTCAATAGATTTATCTAATAATATTTGGGCATGAATTTATCCTTCAGCTTGGCAACCATCCTGTCCCAATTCTTTATCTTATGTTTTCCTTTTCTTCTCCTCTCATCCTGCAGTTCATCCCACCACAGTGCTGCATGTCCTTTCAGTCTGGTGACAACATGTCTCACCTTTTTCTCCTCATCGACATCTTCGTAGATGGAATGTTTTTCCATGGATCTTATCCAATCCAACAATTCTTCAGCATCCAATTTGCCTTCATACATTGGGATCTCTATCTTTTCTCTAGTTCCCAATTTAACAACCACTCTCAGCTAGTGTTCCTCGACAACATTTTCCCATGTAGCTTCTTCAACTTCTATTTCGTCACTTTCTGCATCACTGATGTCTCCAGCATCAGGTGCCCTCCTCTGCAGTGCCTCCATCACCTCTAATCTTGTACGAATCTCTCTCATTTCTCTTTCTACAGCGCGATTGGCGAAAGGTGGCTCCACACGTCTCCTTGGTGGCATTGTGTTGATTGTTTCTCACACACAGAGTACAACCTCGAGCTCTCTTTTGTTTCCTGAAAACAATTTTAGGCTCTGATACCACTTGATGCAGAGCTCCCTATTCTCCCTCGGGTTTGCGCAACCTCCCGGTCAAGGATCTTCGGTTCTCCGAGCTGAATTGGCTCTCTGAAACCTTAATGGTCTCACTTGTGATTAAACACAAGCCCTTTTAGTCTTTTGGTGCAGGTTCTATGACACCCGCAACCTCTTCTTTCGCGTTGTTGAACTATTGAGTTTCAAGTGCTAGTTCATCTTCCATTAGCCCTTTCCCGTATGTGACCTCGTGCTATGTCCTCACATAATCACGTGAGTGCAGGGTGGTCTAGAGTGGTTTGGGGGCACACCACTTTTAACCCTGCAATTCACTATCAGCTGCCACGTATCCCTTTGGCAATATCATGGTTTCAATTGTGGCCCGCTCTAAGAATTTTAAAACCCGATCACTTTTTGTTCCCACAATTAAGCGTGACCATCAATCTTGTGATCTCAAGCGTTGCCTCTGGATCGACGACTGATATTTGTCCTCTCTCTGCCTTGGTCAACAATCAGTTAGCCACCATTTTCCTCCCTTTGCACACACTCCCATATCTCCACAATCTATCGATGCGTTCCCTCTTTTCAAACCAATGGCTACGATTGATTTCTCCCTTCGAGCTTCGGGAGTCTCAACTCTTAACTCTTGCTTCCTCTGTAGTACTTCTACCCGAAGTCGATGATCTGCCAACGCGTGTCCCTCATAGATTGACGGTTGTGGTTCACTTCGCTCTTCGGGCTTCAGGAGTTTCAAGTCTCAGTCTTCGCTTTCTCCCGGAGTGCTTTCACCTGAAGACGATGATCTGTCGACGCGTGTCCCTCAAAGATCAATGGTTTTGGTTCAATTCGACTCTTTGGGCTTTAGGAGTTTCAACTCTCAGCCTTCGCTTTCTCCCGGAGTGGTCTCACCCGAAGACGAAGATCTTTCGATGCGTTTCCCTCACATATTGACGGTTGTGGTTCACTTCGTCTCTTCGGGCTTTGGGAGTTTCAAATCTCATCCTTCACTTTCTCCCAGAGTGGTCACACCTGAATTTCATAGGTATCTACCGCGTGTCCTTCTGAATCAGACGACTACGATTTAATTTGGCTCTTCGGGGTTCGAGAGTTTCAACTCTTCACTGAAATCCTTGAAGTGACTTTCCCCCGAAGTCTCAGATCTGTTGATATGTAACCCCCTAATGACCAACGACCAAGATCTATTTCATCTCTTCAATGATTTTGCTCTCTCCTTGTCTACAAACTTCTGAATTTGTAGATATTGTGCCACCTGTCCCTCTAGATGATCGACGGTCCCTAGCCTCTTTGAGACTCTTGTGAATCCTCGTTGCTATGTGCACACAGAGACTTAAATCTCGTTCACTTTTCCAGATCCGATGATCTGGAATGATCTCGCTCCCTCTTGAGAGGATCTTAGTCGATGACTCGTGAAACCTTCAAAACTTCATTCCCCTTGAATATTTCTCTCACTATCTCTCTTGAGATTTCTCTCTCAAACCCTTTGACTCCTTAGAGGGTTACTTCGACACTTAGTCGAATTTTGGATCTGTGCACTCCTTGCAACCGATTCTTACGCAATACTTAGCTTCTTGCGGGTGACTGTGCATGCCTTGCAGCAGTCCCTTTGCACTCCTTTCAAATGGAAATTTTACGCTATCTCTTTTGAGCTTATGAGTTGAAACAGACTCTGTCACTCCTTGCAGTAGATTCTCATGCAAGACTTAAGTTCTTGCAACTACTGTGCACACCTTGCAGCAGTCTCTTTTCACTCCTTGCAAATGGAAGTTTCACGCTATCTCTTCTGAGCTTCTGAGTCAAAATAGACTCTATCAACACACTCCTTGTAGACTATATGCACACCTTGCATGAACTCAAAGAAGAGAAAATAATCGAAACTTATCCAAACATTCACAATTTTATATACTCAACAACATAACTCATTCATTCTTGAAAACAAAACAACATGGAAATGTAAATAATAGCAACGCCATGCATTGGATAAATTTTCCTATGTTATATTCATTCAAATGTAAATGGTTGCAGCTATGATAAAACAACAACTAAATCACAACAATCTCCTACTAATTTGCAGCAGCCTCATTCGAGCATACAACACCTCTATTTATTTCAGACAATTCTTAGGGTTCCCTCTGACTACTCGTCTACTCCAAAAAAAAAACTAACTGCTACTTAATTTTCGTAACATTAAAGTCTAGGAGTGAAACTCCCAGATCACTCATGATCATTCAACTCCCAAGATTTTGATCTTTTTCAGTTTTTCAATCAGTTCAACAAATATTTGCAGGAAACACCAACGTTTAAGATTCTTAATGATTCAAAGGCGCACTAAGGCGCTAAGTTGTCTCTCCACGTGTGCTTGTTGATGATGCTCTTGCATCATTTAAGCAAGGTGGAAAATTTCATAGAGTGCCTAGTAACCTGGAGTTGAATGTTGATACCCTCATATTTTCATAGGGATGCCTACAAGTGGTCTAACTGCCAACTATCATCTGTAACCATTTTGCAGTGGATTTCACAGCACCAAACCAAAAACTGATTTAACAACATGAACAGGTAAAATAACAGCTAGAGATACTTCACACAACTTATGGAACTAAAATTTCAAGGTGATGATGGTGATTAGAAGGATGTGACTGATGAAAACTAACACTCCTAGTCATGATGACTAAAACTCGACCAAGGACACAACCAGAAGATCCAAAGAAAAAGACTAAAATGAATTTTGATTCCCCCCACAACTCTATGTGATAACATCTAGCTCCATAGGGGATGGCATGCTCCCTCTGATATGCCAAGTACATGTAGTTTCAATGGCCTTATCCATGGGCTATGGAGTCATCTGTGCAACCAACCTCTGTAACACTGCCAATATCCGCCACTTATTCAAGCAAACTAATAAACATGTTGCAAAAAAACCTCATACTGCAAATCTGATCACATTGTGCAAGTTGAAGAAAAACAAAATGCTCAGGAAGAGAACTTATTTCCTATGCTATCCTACCTCTAACCATATCTATAACTTTCTCAAGTAAATGCAAATTTCCACAGCAACCATTCAAATAAATTTAGGACTGAAAGAATCCCATCTCTGCCACTGATCAATAGATAATAACATAAATATAACCGCAGTGATATAGACTCCTTCAGAAAACCATACTCACCCACAAATGTCGGTGACATAATGAAATCTGAAATATTCAGAGGATCTACAAAATATGACTCCAATAAAACTGCAACTGGATCCTCAAAACCATGATCATAATCGTGTTGATTTAGAAAAGACAAATACTCATACATACATTCCCCTTTGCTTGAAAACAAATAACCTTCTTGTTCTTGAGTAAGAAACTCTTGACCACCAAGAGTAATAGTTTCATTTTCAGAATATTGATTATATGATAATTTAATAGCAGGATTTAAAGCATCTTGATTATGATCAGCTAACAATATATAATTATCTATACAACCATCCTGAAATGTATGCTTAAAATGATTCGAAAACTGATCATAAACATAATGTGCATCCATGTCCATGGAAAAATATGAAAACTTTGAAGAATGTTGTTCCAAATCTGAAATATACTCACATTCTTCTTGTTGTTCCAAATAGTAAATACACTCACAGTCTTCTTGTTGTTCATGTGCATGCATATTTTCAAAGTATGCTTTCTCTCAAATCCTCTTGCAAGCCCGAATGTTTTTTTCAACTTCTTCAACACCCTCAAACAAGTGTCTTAAAGATGAAGATTCCCTTTCTCTCAGGAGAAGGAAAAGATCTGAATGATGACCTATTACATAATATACCATGGCAGCAGTCTCGGAAGGTCAGATCTCCAATGGAATATTATGATAAACAATGTAAAACCTTCTGTTGAAGATAGCCAAAGCTTCTTCCTCCCCTCTCCTCAAAGTATGAAAATCATTCAGGTATTGATCAAAGGGCTTATTCTCACCCCAATACTTTGAAAATGCATCATATAACTCAACCAACAAACTAAAGGAATCGGCTTCCAAACCTTTGAACCACAAGGAAGCATCTCTAACCAAGGATTTGGAAAATAACCTCATGGTAATATCTTCATGTACTATTTCAAAATTATCAACAAAGTTCTCAAAGGATCTCAAATGTTTCTCAGTTGTAACATGACCCTCTCCAGTAAACCAGGGAAGATACTCAACAAAGTTAAGAGGGTAAGGATGAAGGTGAGATGGCAACCTGAGAGGTTTAAACATTTTTTCTCTTTTTCTGGACTGAATATCAGTAGGTTGAAAGTGAAGTTCAGTGGACTGATTGAAAATTCCAGCAATGGTGGTAGAAGATGGTACTATGATCAGAGGAGGTGGTGAATCAGTTGTATCATTCACATGGTTACAAGGTTGATCATGTTCAGGAAGGATTTGAATATAAAAATTGTTCTCATATGTTTCAGATGAAGGACTAGGGTTAACATAAACTATGTAAGAAGAATGTAGATCTTATTCTTTAAAAGAGGGATACACAATAATGGGTTTATGGTCATTAGAATAAATTAAGAAAATGATGATTCTCCTAACACATTAAGGAAATGAAAAGAAGGAACTGATAAAAAATAATATGAGCTCTTGAAGGTAACCAACATCTTGATACCTGGACTTCCTATGTCTTCCTCCCATTTTATGTTTGAGCTTGTTCCTCAGTGGAGTTCTATAACTGATTTGAATCACCAACAAGTTCTTCAAATATGTGGAGTCACCATGGTGAAAAAATGCATTGTTTTCTATCACCAATCCTTTCTCACGATCAAGAATTGGTAGTAATATGTGTCGTACAACCCAAGGAAGATCTTCAACTTCGTCCCCGGCAATAGCACCAAGAATGTTATCACTAAAAGTCACACTTTGACTGCTAAAGTGTAAGCTTAGCACCCATCAGAATGTAAAAGATAAGTTTTGGTTTGAATAGTTGGATCAACAAGATTGAGAAAGAAAGGGAGAGGGAAGAAAACTGCAGATCATTAGGCTAAACCATTGGGCAATGGAGTCACACAAACACCATGAAGTTAGAAGGCAATTGAAAAGAATATCAGAAAAATGGATTATAAGATGGAATATGGAAGAAATGATAAGTTAACATAAAGTATATCATCCATTAAACAAATATCCTCTCTGCAAAATGGATTAGAAAGATACTTGAATAAGCACAATGAGTTATAGGCAATCACAACAAACCCTTTGTTTCTCAAGAATCTATAAATCAAATGCAGCCATTGATCCTCAAAAGCTACAATTCATTCAAGAAAGATAGAAATGAAGATGGATAACAATAACAAAGAGAACACAATTTGATTTAACAAATCTCATGAATCTTCAATTTTAGGAATATTTACATGATAAAAATGCCCTCAGGCTTACAAATGAACACACACAGGGAAATTGCTTGCTCCTACTCTCTCTAGCCTCTCTTGGTTCATGAATCCAACCCTTCTCCAAGAGCTCCCTCCTTCATTAAATATAAAATAGCATCAAATTATCCATAGGAGGTCGAATCCCATCCTTTTCATTGGATTCTAGGGCTTGGAGATAGGTGGCAATAGTCAAAGAGACAAAAATCCAACAAATTGCTAATTTTCAGGAAATTGTTGGAAGTCATTAATAAATTGTTTCCAACTCACTGCATGAGGTCTTTAATGGAGCTAAAACTTAGGTGCATGTGTCCCTTAGCATCTATTTGATCTTTGAGAAGTCGTTCGAAGCCTCCTTGACAGGTGGCAACCTCCCAACAAGGAGAATATCCAACAACTATGAAAAACAGAGAGTTTGTAGCGCAACGATGTTTTAATTATATCTCTCGAATTACAAACTGGATCAGGCTGAAATTTGGAATCATGATCCTCCACAAAACATTTCTGAAAAATCCACATCACCGTTTTGGATTTATGATCAAATTTTTAGATGCATCTGCTACAAGAAATGAGTTCGCAGCGCCTGTGAAAGTTCGCAACACCAAGAGAAAACAAGAAGCCACACTCCTTTCCTAGCTTCCAAACAAGACAAAGAATATCATGGAGTGTCTGATGGCTATGAGGTTGATGCTAGTAATTTTAGATTTTCACTTGGATTCCTGCAAGTTTCCTAACCTCCAACCCTCATCCAAGACAGTGTGCAGCGCCAATCATCAGTTCGCAACGCCACAAAGAGAAACAACCACTCAACCCTTTCCAGACCTTAAAGAAAGGTGGAAAAGTTCATAAAGTACCTGGTAACCTGGAGTTGAATGTTTATACCTTCATATTTTCACAAGGACGCCTACAAGTGGTTTAACCACCAACTATCCTCTGCAACCAGTTCGTAGCGGAGTTTGTAGCACCAAACCACAAACTGATTTGACAACATGAATGGGTAAAATAACAGCTAGAGATACTTCACACAACTTATGGAACTGAAATTTAAAGGTGATGATGGTGATTAGAAGGATGTGACTGATGAAAAATAACACTCCTTGTCATGATGACTAAAACTCGACCAAGGACACAACCATAAGATCCAAAGGAAAAGACTAAAATGACTTTTGATTCCCCCCACAACTCTATGTGATAACAATGGGGATGTCCAAAAAAATGTACAAGCAAATGGTAAAAGAAATTAACATAATTGTATCATGAAATAAGTCTTCCCAACAATTACAATGTGTTAATTTTAGAGCATCTATTAAGTTTCTTTTCAATTTACTAGACAATACTAGCACATGCAGAATCACTTAGAGAAACACAATCACAAGATACACAACATTTATCCTTGGAAACCCTCATGGGGGAGAAAACCCAGCAAAAACTTCATTAATATAGATAGCCAATACAATGCCAAGACAATAAACCAAAACACTAGAGAATATCCAACACTGATCAATGTTCCTCTCTCTTCCTTCTTCCAGCAACTTGGCAACTGCAACTTCCTTCAAACTTTTGGACTAGATGAGTGAGCTCAGTGATTGAGCTAATGAGGCACTAGACTCTCTTATTTATATTGGCTAGAAGGTGCTATGGAGGTGACTCTTCACTAGGCAAGGCCGACCTCTTCACTTAGTGGCTAAATCCACTTTAATTAGGTTGGGGGGAGACTTCTTAATTAACATGATATAATTAGGGTTTGACCAATCCACAAAAGGAGATTTTCTCTAATTAATCATAACTCAATAATAAATAGAATACTCTTTGCAGTTATAATATTTCAATACTCCCCCTTAACAAGAAGATTATTCTACAACATCATCAGGAGAGAGAGAGGGCAACAACATTAACAGTATATGGAACACAGAATAACATATCTATAAATCATAGGAAGTTTTTCTCATCATCAATATCATCATTCACAACAAGGAGATGGAATGGCATCATCATCATCATCTGCATCAACATCAATTAGTATAACACTAATACATCATCATCATCAATAATAGCACAAGCTTGAAACAAAATCAACAACAACATCATCATCACAACTCAAAGACTGGGGCAACAACAACATCACAGCATGAAGGTTGGAGAAGCAACGTCATCATCATCATGGGGAAAAAAATGAGGTAGGTATTACAACATTTTGTGGTACTCTAACAGTCCCTAAGGATCTTTCCAGGAATCATAAGATTCCCTAGGACATAAAATCCTAACAAAGCTACCACGTGGTACTCTGACAGACCATCCTTATCGGACCTTTGGGATCTTCCCATGAATCATAAGATTCCCTAGGATTATAAAAATCCTAATGGAGATACCACTAATGACCACAACTAGCATATACATGCATAGGTACTTTGACATACCGTCCTTACCACACCTTCGGTATCTGTCCAGGGATGATCAGTCCCCTAGGATATAAAATCCTAATTGAGCTACCCGCTATTGGTCAGGATACCATAGTATCATCAACATCACTCCCCTTTTTGAGGGAGGTCCTTTAAGACTATACCAAGCTTGTCTCGAAAGTTCTCAAACTTTACATGAGACAAAGGCTTGGTCAACACATCTGTAACCTGCTCATCTATTATCACATAGAATCATGTTATCACATAGAATCACGTTTTCTTCCATCTCCAGATATAATAGACATGTCAACAACTTTCGTAGCCATATGGCTTCACAACTGGCAGAACATACAACAGTGTATTCCTCTTCTCTTGTGCTGAGAGAAATACTATATTTCTTCGTACTCTGCCATGAAGTCATGGCTGACCCCAAACTGAAACAACATCCTAAAGTGATCTTTCTATCAGAAACACTTCCATCCCAATCAGAATCGTTATAACCAATCAGTCTAAAGTCTTGATCTCCATTGTAGAAGAGACAAAATTCCAACGTACCCTTAAGGTATCTCATCACATGTTTTGCAGCAACAAGGTGAACATGTATGGGCTCTACCAGATACTGACTCAAGGTGTTCACATTAAAACATATATATGGCCTGGTATTTGTCATATACATCAACGATCCAATGATCTATCTGTACAATGTAGCATGAACCAATTCTGACAAAGTATCAACCAGGAGCTTCAACTTTGTTTCCATGGGTGTATTCATGGATTTACACTCCCACATATTAAACCTCTTCAATACTTAAACTGCATACTTTCCTTGGTTGAGGAAGATCTTCTCTAGGCTCAACCAAACCTCAAGACCTAAGAAATAGTGCAATTTGCATAGTTATTTCATCTCAAATTCAATAACGAGCTTCTTTTTACAATCAGTGATGATCTTTTCTTCTTCGTTCAAGAATAATTCATCCACTTACAACAAAAGTATAACTGGCTCATCATTCATAACCTTGAAATAAAGGTTAGAGTCAGCGTTACTCTTGGTAAAGTCAAAGCTCGTCAAGAAACTGTCAATTATTTCATACCAAGCTCTAGGAGGTTGCTTCAATCTGTACAGAACCTTGTTCAACCTACAGACATGAGTATTTTTGTCTTCAACTTCAAACCCTTGGGATTGTTCTATATACACTTCTTCTTTAATGACACCATTAAAAAGGCTGTTTTCACATCCATCTGGTGTAATTTCCACTTAATATTAGTTGCAAGGGATATGATGGTTCTGATAGAAGTGTATCTGGCTACATGAGAAAACATCTCTTCATAATCAATGCCTTCCTTTTGAGAAAATCCACGAGCTACAAGCCTTGCTTTATGTTTTTCAATACTTCCATCAACAACATGTTTTTGTTGATGATTATAGCTGAGTGACACATCCTCCAGGACACAGACATGAGAGAGAGCCCCTAAGATGGGTGTTTGGTTCCTATCTAAGATAGAACTGGAATGTAGTGATGGCCTCCTCCTTACAAAGAGTTGAGAAGAGCTCCAGATGATTCTCCTGTATAACGCAGTGAGAAATATTATATGTTGAGTTGGACATGCCTATGGCTGAGCACAAGGTGAACGTGTGAATTCCCATGAGTTGTGTGCATCGTTATGAGACAGAGATGAAAATAATGTATTAACCTCCTCTGAGTAGAGAGTTGAGATGATGAAATCTAGATGACTATCCTGTGTAATGCAGTGGGAAAGAAGATCTGTTGAGTTGGATGTGCATGTGGATGAGTACAGGTGAACGTGATCCTAGTGACTGAGTACTAGTGAGTGTGGTCCTCCTGTGAGATGCGGTGAGATAGAGAGACATCCCTGTGGCTAAGCACAGATGGATGTTCCCCTAGTTGTTGAGCACTAGTGGGTGTATGAGATCCCTTGCTATATTTTTCAAGAGTCAGACTTACCTGTAACCCTATTTTTTATGTAAAGGGTACAAGTCAGCCCCACCTTAATCTAAAAGATAAATAATATAAAATATAATTAATGTAAAAGATAATTAATATGGTAATTATTAATTATATTTTGAGTTATTGAGGTCGGCCCTATTGTGACAATAGAGACATAATTTGATGTGACAAGTCTTATATAAATAAAGGTGAATCCCCATTGAGGAAACACACTTAACAGTGTGTCATCTATGTTGATGATTGCAGCTATGTGAGACATTCTCCAGGACACAAACCTGAGAGAGAGCCCTTGAGAGGGGTGTGTTTTTCCTATATGAGACAAAGCTGGAACGTAGAAATGGCCTCCTCCTTACAGAGAATTGAGAAGAACTCCAAACATGGGTGATTTTAAGAACCCCCCCTAAATTTATATGTATAATAAATGGGTGAATCCCCATGATACATAGGAAAAATTGAAGGCTATTTTATCAATAATATAAAATGTATATATAATTTTTTGGCGAATATTTTAGTCAATTATATAATCTTGTAAAATATTGGCGAATATTTCACTG